>DWJN01007135.1:0-10188 GCA_018248895.1 Carystus phorcus | reverse complement strand
TCCACAATGATCACGCTCACGACCGCACTTTTTTTTGTTCCACTAGCTTGTGAGCGCTACTGTCATAAACTGTAGTGGAACGCTCACCACGACCCACCTTGCAAAATGGGTCGTGGTGAGCGTCGCGTGAGCGTTTGTTATGACGTCATGAGTGACGTATTCGTCTCGACCACATCGACCGCGGTTGTCATGTGGAACGCTGAAATGAGTGTTGTGATCGTTGTGAACGTTTACTGGAACGCGGCCTATGTAACCCATCGTAAGTGAGCATTAACTCGCGATTACCCCTAATTGACCATAACTCGTGATTACAACCGTCGGGTTTGTCGATAACTCGGGATGATGCTAACTACGCACTTGTTTTTATCGATTAGACAATCGATTCTTGGCTAGTTGATAGTGATGCTGTTTTATTTCGATAGTTGCCTTGCAGTAAGCTCATTTTTAGGCCACGTGAAACAAACCGCGGTTTACCTAAATATACAACCAAATCATCCTTCTTATATGTTGAAAATAAGCATTATCATACCGGAACTAGTATTGTTGTCAATTTATTTAATTTATTCAATGTATAACAAACGTTAAAGTTACCTTATTTTTCGATAAAGACACGAACATTTTTCTGTATGACAAAAAAACATAGATTTTTCCTGTGATCACGATTCGTGCAACTGTGTCTAAATATCGTGGCTCAAAATATCTAGTTATAGGTATACCCTAAGTTAAGTAAAATGTCTTAATCTCAAAGTACCTATGTATTGTATGTCTTTGTCAACAACATTATTATGATGTATTTTGTGTTACCAATGTCTATGATTATGCAATTCAATTTTTAACCGACTTCAAAAAAAGGAGGGTGTTCTCAATTCTTTTGTATTTTTTATTATTACCATTTATCAGGTAGATCGTATTTTCTTATTTTTTTGTTCGCATCACCAATTAGAAATGCTTAGTAGATAATATGTAATATCCGAAGGCAATAACGGTTTCTATTTCACTTTTAGCAAAATTATTCAAATTATAAAGGTCGTGTAATAGACCGTTTTATTCGACAGACAAATATCCCAACCGAATATATTTGTAACAATCTTTGTCAAATAAACAGCGGTCACAATTCGAACAGTTGAAAGGCAACTATGAGTCTTTTCCGATTTTCTTTATGCCTCCACTATACCACTCATAATAGAATTGTATCCGTAAAAGGGGAGGCTTAAAGGAATAAAAGTGGCACCCAGACACGTGTCAATCCGAATTAGGGAAATGTGCCCTTCGAGTCCCTTTGAATGCGAGAAAATCCTTTGTACGGGTAAACTGCGATCGTAAAGAAGTTATACTAACACGCGTTACTACTATATAGTTGCCTATCTACTATGAAGTACCCATTTTTATTCGCCCATTTGTATCCGGAATAAGGAATGATGTGTATTTGTTTCTTGTGTTATATGAATAAGTTGTTTGTTTTATGTAAATTGTAGCGACGGTCACAGGAATTATATTAATCTATTATCGGTACTGAAATTTGACATAAAGCGGAAAGTTAAAATGACATCTAATTTGAAAGTTACAAACGTTATACTGCCAAAGTTATTTTTTTTCATTAAAATATAAATCATGAGCAATGATTCGGTAAAACAATTAACTTAACTATGTTAAAAAATGCATATTTTAACAATTTGTACAAAACGTTCATTAATATTTGATATTCTTTACACAGACCTATTTTTTGTAAATTAACATGTGCATTTATAGCACAGTTGTAATGGATAATATTCAAGTCAGTATTTGTTTTTAAAGATAACAAAAAATAATACCGCTTGATCATCAATCAACATGCCATTAAGACATTGGATGTTTATTAGTAAATACAACACACCGACATCCGCGCAACAGAGTACAATAACACAATAAAATTCAACAACTATTCGAATATCAGCACAGCATGACACACACGATGATAAGACAACAATTATTTAGTTTTAGCACTCTCATGCAAAAACAGAACACGTGTTAAATATACAGAGTAGTTAAATCGTAAATAAATACTGCATGTACCTACATGTCACTTTTACCATAGACAAAAAATACAGAAACTGAAAAATTATGCTCACTGCCCAGACAATAAAGCAACGTTACACGTATTAAGTATTTATAGTCTTTGTTTTTATTCAATTTAGATTTAAAAATGTAATGTAAGTGTTATAAGTTTTGAGTTAATTTATTTTATAGATCTATACGAACATATTTCAAAACATGCCAAAGATAATTTTGCTCAACTTATCATAAAATCATTGTTTATATAGGTAGCAAAATTTTTGAACTTAAGCAACATTGTATGATTTTACTCAACCTATAGGTACTTTTATGTTATCTTTACAAAAATTCAAATTGTACCGACTGTTAAATAAGTGTTTAAATATTTTCTCATATTTATTTATCATATTAAAATTAACACCCAAGTTTTGACGGTTAATTCGTGGTCTACGAAATTCCATGTTCATTTTCCTCGGTATATTTTCGTTACAGTTAATTAAGGAAAATATTTTACAAAATAATAATGCTTCATTTAACATTATACCCATTTGGTTCCTCATTTCAACAATTTTAATTATAACTTAATTAAGGAAAATATATAATATTAAAATTCATGTACATTTGGACGAATTAGATAAATACCTACCTACATACCTACAGCCTAGATACCTACTTAGCTCATCTTTTTTCTTCTTTTATAATCTATAAATTAGTAATTAACAGTTAACGTTCAAAAAAGCAAGTTAATTACCCATGCAGAGATTTCACATTACAAATCAAACTACAAAGAACTATTTACAAAGGTGTGTAGCTAATTAATAAATTATTCTATTCACACTCAATTATTTAAAGACAGCCAAAAATCTATTAAAAAGAAAATAAGCTAGCAACGCGCGCCAAAATTTGGCCGAAAAATTAAAAAAAAATTAAGTACAGATAACGTAATGTCACAAATTATGAAAATAGTTAAACACTGGCATTCAGCCTTAATTAGGTATTGCGCCTGTACAAAGCCTAGTCAAGCAACGTCAGAGTTACATTCGATGCAATACCGCACATATCAAACCAAGCCTTCTTAGAATACTGTAATAAATGAGATATTATTTTACAAAATGATTGACGGAAAGGCTATTAAGCTGTTTTTACTTATGAGTATCTTCTTGAATACTTTTATGATATCGCCAGCATTACTATGTGCTACATTGCTTGTTGAAATTATATATCGTATCAGTGCTTTTATCTCATTTATTACAGTCGTCCGTCTAAAAAACCAACAGAGATAAGTCATTCCATGAAAACACACACTTTCGATTTTTTTACCTGTGATGTTAGTCTTCCCGAGAAGACCTGAAGTGTGAAAAAGTTTCATCGTTAATTAACCGTTTTAAGTCTCTCAATAACGTAAAAAAGTCCAACCTGAAATAGGAAAGTTTGTGGACAAAAAGTCTTTATTTTGTACAATCTAACTCAATGTTTTATTAATGTTACTGCCACGACGTGGCTATTTTGACGTTAAAGTAATTAGTATAGGAATGATTAGAGCCAACCTACTACTCTGTACAAAAATAAAAAAATCGTCTTAAACGAAGTGCCAACTCATTTGTGACCTCCTTTTATATAACTTGCGCCACAAACTTTGGCATTGTGATGATAGTCCTTGAATAATAATGTACGTCGTATCCAACAAGCGACAAGGACCGATCGAGTAATGAACCAATCTTGTCGTTATTCCACTAATGATGTTTGTACTCGACGTCCGGGGCGCGAAGTACGTAATACTTGATTTCAGGTTGGACCTAACGTCGACATTCGGGATAGCAATTGCCATTTCACTGGATAAGTAGCTCGTTAACCACTTCATTTTCGTAAAAGGAATAAGGACAAAAAACGTCCTTATGGTACCACCATACCTGCAGTGTAAGCTACGTGGCCACATTCCAATTAGAGATTTGGACAGGTAAAGCAATTAGGTTGGAATTTATAGAGCCTTAATTGTCTTGCGGAGGTAAAATTTTCGGAAAGGGACGGCAGTGGTGCGCAAAAAACGTCAATTAAGGTTGGCACCCGGGCACTTGTGTCGTGGATATTTTCACAGATTCAACAAAAGCTTTCAGTTTTTCTTATGTGGTAAGGTAATCTTGATTTTAATGCAAGCAAAAAGAAAATTGTGACGGAGTACCAAATCAACATTGCTGCACTATCGTCTATTGTTTATAATAGGAAATTTCGCGCTAACAGGTGAAAAAAATAGTTTAGGAAATCTGTTATTATTTCAAGTACCTTATTTGACGTCTCACACGACCAGATACTGTATTTAGTTACATAAGTCATAAAACTAAGATTTTCGTCACTGGAGAGTTATTTTACTCTTTTTGGGTTTTAAAAAACCATCTGAAAATGATATTTTATTATACTCTTACACCTCGTCCCCTTTACATAGCAAATAAAGTTCGTGAAATCAGTCTTGGTCGCTTGCCGGTCGGAAAAATTATTACCACATAAGCAACGGATACTTACATAATTGGGGAGCGGCAGGTTGGGGCGCCGCGGCGGGTGCAATTGGGGCCGCTTGGGTCACGACGGGCTGGGTCATTGCGGCAAGCGCAGCCAAGTTTTGAACAGAAACCGGCGCCAGCAAACCCTGAAGCTGGTCCGCTGCGCCCCCACCGATGTTACCCACCCCTGTTACGCCACTCACGGCGCCCCCGCTAAGGCCTGCGCCATTGAAACCGATTTCCTGATAGTTAACACCTAGGAGGACACCAGATAACGCAAAATAAATAAAAAAGGGTTAAAACAAAAAGGGGTAGCGACACGAAATAAACAAATTAAAAAAAATAGTGAAGTCAATTGTTTTTAAAACCGTTTAAATATTTCAGATCAGATTAAAATTGACGATAATTATCGGAACGGATCAGTTGACTTCACTAAAAGGGACAATAAATAATAATTTATGAAGCATCTAGCAACACATAGCTTAAAAAACTAACTGTACACACTAATTGTTACGACAGCTTACAAATATACAGCAGAACCACAGATAACACATTTCATTAATCACAATTCAACCTTCACGTGAGCGAATGAAAAGAATCCCAACGAAAAGCGATGGAATTTAAAATGGGAATAATTAAACGACTTCCACTAACTGAATACGTAATTAGTCGTAATTTTGTTTCCAATTACGAGGCGTACGTAAATTAGCGGAATTGTTTTTCGGTGTTTCGGATGAGAGTGGCCTCATTGAGCACGTCTGAAAGACTGAAAAACGTTTGTATGGAATAATGAAACTTCCATCTTTGTGAGTTTCAATTGGAAACGTTCTCTTCAACGAATATAAAGTAGTTCAAGAATATTTATAAATATTTAATGAATACATTTATAGAACATGAGTTTTTTATTGATATGAAAATTCATATTCAAATGGTCACGACAATCCTGTGGCTTGTGGCACATACTGAACCACAAATATAACTCCTATTTTAGGGTTCAGTTTGTCTAATTAAGAAACGGAATGTTAGTCTCCCTACTTGTTGAAATATGACAAAATTGAACCTTCGACTTGTTTTCGAAATTATTGAGCCTAATGTTTGTGACAATAAAATTGCATATAGGTCTCTCATACACGCACTTAATCGGAAAATTTATAGCTTCTAAAATTTTTATTCGTTACACATAATTATTTCTACAGGAAACGGGACGTTTTTATTTATTGCTACCAATATGCGCAATATATTAAAATTCTGAGTTACAACAGAAAATATACAATACTATAAGTTCATTCAAATCGCTTTAAACTTCCCATTAACGTGAAAGCGACCCATTCCCATTATCGTGTAGGTACTAAAAGTTGCGTATTGGCTACTGAATTTAATTCTATGCATTTGGTTCCATTGATTCATCTATAAAACTATCAGCGGCATATGTTACTCCTCATAATTAACGAGATCTGGCAAAATTCGATAATGCTTCAGTGCGAACTGAGAGAGAAACACTGCTAGATCATCTTCGTTGTTTACAAACGCCTTTGATTTGATAGTATCATCAATTACACAAACATCTTACCTTGCAGCAACGTGGACCCCTGTCCTTGCAGCAGTTGCTGTTGCAGTCCCACCGCCTGCAACTGCTGTAAGAGTTGGAGCTGTGTCGCCGGCGATAACGCGGCCTCTGACGCGAGATACGCCGTCGGGGTCACCGCCGGTGACGTCAGGCCCCACAGGCTCGCCTGCATCGCCTGCATTTTCTTCTGCTCCTTCTCCTTCTGCGTGTCAGCGAACTTCACTACCAGAGGTGCTGAACATCCTTCCATCGTTTGACTGTGATGTAGCGCCTGAAATCATTTGTTGGGTGGGTTGTATAAACATGTTTTTATTTTTTATATCATGGTTCACATTTGAGTTCAAGCCAAAACAGATCTGCTTGCAATATCTGCTAAATAAAGGACGAAGCTTTAGTTAGGTGTTAGAGGTGGTATTGATTTGTACCTGTGCTGACTTACTATCATCGTCGTTTTAAAATCGACCATGAAAAGATTTTTCCATTTGGCTTATAATCTGAACCTTTGTCAACAAGGGGCTGAGCAGGTACATATATGTATATGAGACTGACTTTTTTCTTTGGAAGACTGATTTCACAAAACGAAAAAAAAACGAACAAATAGTTTGAGTTTTATGGGTATGGCTATAGATATGTCCACTACTATCCCACAGGAACTGTATATTTATCCGGGATAATAAGTTCCTCACTATGTCTCTACCAAATTTCATTCTGACTCGTTCCATTGTTCTGTTTTGATTGGGTAACAAACATCCATCCAAATTGTCGCATTTATAATATTACCACAGAAAAATACCATAAATTACTCTGGAATCATGAATAATTCTAATGGTGAAAGAATTATTGAAATCGGTCCAGTTGTTTCTGAGTTTATTCGTGACAAACATACATAATATGTTTACTCTTTATAAGATAGTATAGATGAAGTTGATAATTACCTTGATAGCGGCGATGGCAGCCTGTTTGGAGACGAAGGTGACGAACGCGCACCCCTTGCTCTGGCCCTGAGCGTCTCGCAGCACCGTGCACTCCTCGATGGTGCCGTGCCCGGAGAACAGCGCCCTCACGTCATTCTCGGACAGCTTCTTGTTCAGCATACCCACGAACAGCTTCCGTTCTGGTGACAATATAGAAAATAATTTGAATCGTGAAACCTTCTACGATAAGATATCTTTGAAAGATCTCGTCATTGAATGTTATTTGATGTTGACATCAATTTAACTTGAGTTAAAAGTACAGAGCGTTGCTTTGGACGCATGTAAATGTCTAATCTTAATTATATATAAAGTACGTGTCACAGTGTTTATCAGCGATGGACTCCTAGACTACTGGTCGATTTCAGTTCAGTTTGATTTAACTTAAAAGATAGGATAGCTTACATCTCAATTTATAGTCATGATGATATTATTTTATTGCAAATTATTTGTTTGATATCTTTCAAAGAATTAGTTTCATAAGATTCTATCAATAATCCTATTGTCTATGTGACATTGAACTCCTAAACGATTGGATCGGCTTTTTATGTTATGCTAGGTGACATCTGTAAAGAGTTTCTCCTCATCACCACAGTTTCGCCCTAACTATAGTTAGAATCAGTGTAGCTAGGTTGAAACATCGGAATAAAATTCAAATATCATGACTTCATCTTTTATATTAAAACAACTAACAAGTAGACTAGCTACTTGATAGTATGCGGTCAAAGCCGCCCAGGGAAATCAGTAGCATCAAAGGTGTCGCTGACGTATTTTCGGATAAAAAGAAGCGGTTTACCCGCATTATTTGTGGCTCGTCTAGATTGCGACAGAAACAGACAAAAAAGAATTAAATTAAATTTTAGAAGGCAGGTAATTAGGAACTATGTAACTTGGTTAAGTTAGGTTAGGTTCATTAGGTTGATTAGGCGGGTCAAATATGCATGAATATGGATTTAATTTACAAGTACAGAACTCTATGACTTCTAACAAGAGGGCCAGACGCTTATAGCCATAGCTTCGTCCGTTGTTTAAAGTGAAGCAAGGAGGATTGAACAATTATTATTTAATTCTCCCCCCTAAGCTACGATTTGACGGTACTCTAGTAGGTACTGATATTAGGTAGTGATTTAGCAAAATTATACGTCACTTCCGCACAACATCCCTAAACGTCCAATTCCGGTTTTTCTTATATTAAATAATAAATCGTGCGCCGCGACACATGTTTAGCGTGTAAAACACGGGGGTTCCTTGCTGTGTGAGTGGCAGTTATTTAGATATGTCTGTTATGATATATTGCAGTGCAAAAATATTACGAGTTTTATTAAGGCTATATTGTTATCTGAACAACAGAAACTGTAGAATAGAATAAATCTTAATATATATAATTTACGTGTAAACAAACAAACAACTTAACCGATTTTAATCAAATTTTATACACCGTGTGCAGTTTGCTCCAACTTGAAAGATAAGATAGCTTACATCTTAATTTATAGCCACAATATTATTTTATTGCAAATTATTTGTTTATTATCTTACAAAGGATTAGTTCTATAAGATTCTGACAGATGGCGGTGAAGGGTAATTAGTCGGCTACATTGAGTATGTAAACTTTAGTTACAGCAACGCGTCGCAGGGTCTGCTAGTATACTATAATTTGTTTTAATTAACATCATTCGACTTCTGTCTTACAGACTTATCACCCGATAAGATTATAAATAAATTAGCTTAGGTATACCATCATTGTAAACATTATCATAATGTTTAGACATAATATAGTATGTTGTGTTAGAGATATGTGTCTAAACATGAAATATAATTTATCTTTAATCATATACGAACTTAAATATATTTGCCATGTACAGGCAGCGATCAGTTAGAGTGTTATTATATGTTTAGATATAGAAGATGAGGTATACAAAATTTACGCGATAAAAATACCATTTATTATTAAACGGTATACACAGTGGCTGCGTATAAAGGTACACATAGGATGGTCATCGTGGAAAACAATTAACATGACCATTAGCAAATGTAAAATTATAACAACGTGCGACATTTCGCAACACTTGCGTACGTATTTTACGATTGTTCACTTGTAGAACGGGGACACGGCTGCTTTTTATAGAGAATTAGCAACAAACTGTTCACGATTACCGATTGTTTGAACCGTTTCCAAGTGTTTGATCCGTTTAATTGTTAAAATGAATCAAAATACCTAATGGTGCGTACGTAATTCTACTTGGTGGCGCTGGATTCTGCTAAACTAGACATACATTACTCATATATCACATTTCACTGTTCATATTGATCCCTTTTATTTAGCTGTTATGAATTCAATCAAAATTTTGTTTTGTTTTATCTTAATATATATAAAGTACGTGTCACGGTGTTTGTCCGCGATGGACTCCTAAACTACTCAACCGATTTCAATTAAATACTGCACACCGTATACAGTTTGATCCATCTTAAAAGATAGGATTACATCTCAATTTTTTGTCGCAATATTGTTTTATTTCAAATTATTTGTTTAATATCTCACAGAGGATTAGTTCCACAAGATTTTAACAGATGGCGGTGTAATTAATCGGTTAATTGGAGTATGTAAACCTTAGTCACAGCATCGCGTGGCCGGGACTACTAGTTTAATATAATGCTTATCCTCCACCCTTAACGTACACCCGTATTATCGCTAGGTGGTAAGTGAAGAAGTTTACGATGATGGACGCACTTTTCATGTAACAAATAAACCGATAAACGAATATTGAAATTAATTGCCCGTTTCAGTGTTCAAATTTAGTTATCTTCAAGGTAAAAGTGAAGGAATCTGCTAAGTTAGTGCGCTCACCGTTCAAGGTTCCATCTCTGCTTACCATCAGGCGACAGAGTAATCAAGCATTAGTGTAAGAAAAACGAGCAGACGAGCCACATAATGGTAAATGGTCATCGTCGGCCATTTATTAGCCACACATTAGCAACACCAAACGAAGAAAGGTGAGACGAGAAAGATAGAAAATACTGGCTTTCAGCTAGTACGCGTGTTGCTTGGCGGCTGACTCAAGCAAAACCACTCTCTTGCTAGCCAGGTAGGCTCCACGGAAAAATAAGATACTCCTTACGTGAAGCC
>DWJN01007134.1:0-10188 GCA_018248895.1 Carystus phorcus | reverse complement strand
GCTTGACTACAATCCCGCCTGATGGTAAGTGGTAAAGTAGTCTTGGATGGTAAAGCGCATTAACTTAGTAGAAGCCTGTAATAAGGAATTTGCATAAAATTTGTATCAGCAATGTTGACGAAATTGAAAAGGGACACAATATATTCTCGCTTTGCCTGTGTTTTCTGATAGCAGCGTTTAGTTCCTTTGGGTGGTAGGTTCTTGATTTAGATAAAATCGTATTACGCCATTTTTGTTAAAAATTAACAACATTGTGTTTGAGTTAATGTACCTATCCATCGTTATCCTTAAATAAGTTACGATTAGTAACATTTTTTAATCGAATTTAACAACGTGATTATCTCTTTTAAGAACTGTCTGGAAGTTTTTCATTTTGTCATCGTCATTTTAACAGAACTTTTGTATTATGAATTTTCATTGGAAATTGTTGTTGTTATTAAATATGTAGTTCTAGTTGTTACAAGCACAAAGACATAAAGGAAAAAAAAACATGAAGATTTATAAAATAAACACATGTACCTGTACATGTAATGTAGTGAAGTACCGAAATGTTTGTTTATTTATTTCCCGATGTTAACTTACAAAGGTATACCTAGTTTAAGTTTAAATTAGGATTGTTGTAAAATATGATATACTGAAACGTGTGCGAAGCGTTATTCTTTAAAATATATAAATATATGTACTTATGATATTCGATGGATAAACATTAAAAAAGTCGTAAAACAATTAATATACAAAATACCAAAGCCGGCCAGACTTTGTGACAGTTGGTACTAGAATTGAAATCGCAGGCACGCATGCTGATAGGTACGTCAGGCTGATCCGCGAACAATCCGTCAATTTCAGTTTCTATGAACGCTCTTAATTCACTCCTGTAGTCACCAATACCAAATAATGTAGACTCTTCACTCTGGAACTCCGCTGGAAGGAAAGGATTTTCAGCTCGGAACGTGTAAGGGTGCACGAGTAAACCAAAATCATGAGCATCACGCACAAATGTTGTTGGAGTAGTCAGTCTGTTATTTTCATCTCGTGGAATAATATAACCTTTTTCTGGTCCAACAGCGTGTGCGTAACTTGCAATTTCTTCAAGACCAGCTCGGGTAGCCATATCATTGTATGTTAGACTTGTGCCCAAAACTGCTTGATCATATGGCTGAGCTGCTCTTCCTCCAAACAGCTGAATTAATCGCAGATTGGTCATTTGTTTCAATTCTTTTAAGTTTGAAACTTCAAACGACTGGATAAAAGCATGATCATGTATAGTTTTGTAGCCATTGCTATGGAAGACGTCCACCACTGCCTGTTCCATAGCTAGCCCTATACTTTGAAAGTATGTCCCGTGTTTAAGCTCTGGATAAATCCCTATTTTTCGATTTTCACTGATTTCCATAGCTTTTACAAGATTAATTATTTCCTGGAATGTAGGGATGTCAAATGCTTCATCCATGCGGGCGTTGCCAGGTCTAATATTGGGGATTCGTTCTATTGCTCTTAATGTTTTTAATTCTTCAAGGGTAAAATCTTCAGAGAACCATCCACTCACTTGCCTGCCGTCAATGGTCTTATTGCTGTATCGATTGGTAAATTGTGGTTTACTAGCGACGTCAGTCGACAGCGTTAATTCATTTTCATGTCTTGCTATTAAATGGCCATCCTTGGTCATTACAAGATCTGGTTCAATGTAATCACTTCCCATTGTTATAGCTAGTGCATATGCACCCAGGGTGTGTTCTGGTACATACCCGCTTGCACCTCGATGAGCGATGACAAGAGGTTTGCAGGTGTCAGGATTCCATCTTGTTGGGGTTTCCGAGGCTAAAGTTAATATTGGAAAGATACTGAAAGTGACTTTCAGTAGAAACCAACTTTTACGTGTGTTCATTGTAAGGTGTGAAAATTGTTTGCAAATTTAATGGTAAGCCGTGAGAGATAATATTATTATCTCATTACGTTTTACAACTTCTAAATTATCTCTAGGTTCGTGATACCGCCTTCCGCTTTTTATTTCTTACTTATCACCTTAAACTAATGCTAACTCATAAATTACTTATATGACAGTATCAGTAACATTTTTAGTCGTGTAAAGTCAATTGCGTGAATAATTTATTTTGTATACTCTTTTTCCGTCCACGGAAAGTCTGGTTACCAGGGTGTTGTTGATGTATACCTACAAAGCCACTAATGTGCACTTAACAGAATAAATCATAACTCGTAACAGGTTGATAATTAGTCTATCCTAAACTTGTGGTTTTGGATACTATTAACTGTCCTACACAGACTTAACTATAAATTATAAATAAATGCTTTAACATTTATACAAGTAGCCACAGGCAGCGTTACTATCCTTTCGGGCTCGTCAATATCTGTGAAATAGAATAGTAGTAGGGAATGCGAATAAAACGATACAATTACGGAATTATTAATACTTCGCGAAGTAATATTTATTGAAAACAACACTAATATTACAGTTCAGAAGTGCTGATGCTGAAGTTGTGTTATATAAAATAGGGAGGCAGTCAAAACGTTTGTAAAATATCTTAAAAAAACATATTTCTTAAATACATACTTTTACAGCACATAAATCTGTCGCGATATCATATTTTGAGTTCTTTCAATACATATTTGGTTATTTTTATCATTTGTCTTAGTAATTAAAGATGTAAAAATTGTATAAAAATCTTTACCTCTAGATGATATGAGAAAATTTGTTCTAAAAATTATCCAAACTTAACATTTATAGTTAACACTGGCCTCGTAGACTTACTGCAATGTTAGGTTGATCTGAAAATAATCCATCAATTCCAGCTTCTAAAAAGGCTGTAATTTCTCCTTTTAAATTGCCAAGAGCTGATTCAGATCTATCTGCGCTTTGATATTCTTTCGGTAAAAAAGAATTTTCTGCACGGAATGTGTACGGGTGTACTTTAAGACCTACGGTATGAGCATCCGTTACGAAAGTGGTAACTGTACCGAGTGTATTATCTTCATTTCTTGATATAATGTAGGATTTATCAGGCCCAACTGCGTTAGCGTATTTCGCTACTTCTGCAAGTCCTTCAGGTGTAGCCATATCACCATAAGTAAGATTAGTACCTAGAGTAAGTTGATCGAAAGGTTGACCGAGTTTATCGTCGTACAGTTGGAGCAGTCGAAGATTGGTTATTTTATTAAGCTCCTTCAAATTGTTGACTTCAAATGACTGTATATACACAGGAGCTGCGGAACCATCATAGTGATTCTTATGAAATGTGCTTACTACAATGTCTTCCATCGGTAATCCTAAGCTCCGAAAATACGAACTATGTTTAATTTCCGGGTATATACCAATAATTCTGTTTTGACTTATTTCTAAACTTTTCACTAAGTCGATAATTTCTTGGAACGTGGGTACTTGGAATGCTCCATCCATGCGAGCGTTACCAGGTCTGACAGCTGGAATACGTTCAATCGCTCTTAAGGTTTTTATTTCTGCTAAAGTAAAATCTTCCGTAAACCAGCCACTTACTTCGTTGCCATCAACAGTTTTTGTACTGTGACGATCAGCAAATTCAGGGTGCTTGGCGACGTCGGTTGTCATTCCTAGTTCATTGTCATGCCTCGCGATTAGTTGGCCGTCTTTGGTCATGACTAGATCGGGTTCAACGTAGTCCGCCCCCATAGTGATAGCGAGTGCATAAGACCCGAGAGTATGTTCAGGTACATAACCACTGGCTCCGCGATGGGCAATCACTGTCGGTAAACAACTATCTGGCCCCCGTTTAGTCGTCGTTGGCTTCTCAACGACAGTCGATGCTGGTGCCGTATAAACGTCACTGATAATGCTAACTGCAATCAGCAACAAGGCAGCGTAACATTTTAGCGCTTTCATGGTTACCTGTCGAAATATTTTTTTATTAAATAAAAGAAAAGGTGATTTAAACTGGACTAGAAATGTTTAAAAATACTGATATTAAATTGTTTCTCCCCCCATTTAGCAATTCAACGTGTATAAATACACTTGAAAGTATACTCTTTACAGTTTTATATTGTTTAAAGATATGTAAAACCTTATTCAAAACAAATTAGAATGAACATAAGAAATATAACCTTGTAAGAACGAAGTAATTTACCTCAATGTTAGAGACTATTGATGAAACACAAATAGGTACTTATCGTTTTCCTTTGTATTAACTTCACAATATAGTCTACCTACACGGTTTAATAATTTAGTACAGATGAATAGTTTTTAGATATAGCTAGGACTGATAGCAATTTTATTCAAGAAGTATATTAATACAGCCAGCCTCGTTAACTTCTTCAAAGATTCTAACGTTCATAAATCATTAGCCCCCGAATTGTTTTTTATTTTTATCAAGTTGTAATTTACCATTTTCACTTCATACACCTAGATCTTTCTTGTGAGTCAGTTTGTCAATTAGTAAAGCAACTGTAATAACTATGATCTGTAGACTATATGTGTGGAATTATTGTGTTAAAAAATAGTCAATATACTAAATAGTAAACGTATGTGGACTCCGCTTAGTGATAAGGAGTAAGTATCCAACCAGTAATCAGAGATACAATCTTATATTGAACACCTGATTGAAGATTGACAAATGTTTTTATTTACCGAAACAAATGATCGCGGATAGCACTTCAGGAAATCTAAAATACTATCAGAATTAAAACACGGTCCCTTAAGTCCCTCGCTGTTTAAATCACTAACTAAGCTCTCACTTATTCAAGAACAGTATCTTTTAAAATAACTAAGTTACATAATGTACATGTAATTTCAAGGAAAAGTTAATATCTTATGAACCGGTTTGGTAATTGCGAAGTCGAAAGGAGCCCGGTACAAAATAAGACAGAAATAGAAAGTGTGTCATATACTATCAGAAAAAAGTGAAAAAATTAAATTCTACCTTTCCAGCCCAGCATCCAAATTCAATGTGTCGATTTAAAACCTTGAAGCTGCGAACACTTGAAAACACGATTAACAGGAAGAATGTACAGATAAATCCACAATTGTTTATATTTAAAACGATAAGAAATGGTGGAGGCACTACCTACTTCCTTGTAACACGAAACCAGAATGATTTGCGGAGGGAAAAGAATTAATTATTGATGGTCTAACGCACACTACTCTGGTTTATGTAAACGTATTGGTGTCACAATATTTTGCACATTCGTCTCTATTTATATTCTTCATGGCTAAATTGTAACTTATTGTTTAGGATTTGTTATTGTTCCAAGGTCGAGCGTGTACTTTGCTTGTAAACAATAATAATACAAACCTCTACCCACAACTTTGATCTCGTATCTCGGAGAATTACCTTTGTGAACCAAGATCATAGATGAAGTAAAGAGAATATGGGTAAAAATTTAAGTTATTGTTGAAATAAGAAAGTAAGATGAAAATTAAGGATAATGTATAAAAATATCTTTTACAATCTCGACATATTTTACACCTGGTCTTTTATTGGATTAACCGTATGGAGAAGTTGTTTTTAGAATCGAAAGTAACATTGGAAAGTGTAAGTTTCCTTTAAAACTAATTTCTTTCGTATATCGATATTCTACATCAAACACCTATGTATGTACAGGTACCTCTAATAATATAATATACCTATTAGTAGATATATTAAGAGTAGTATAATAAGACATATTCCTACATTCTAATTATGAATTATAATAAGAGTAGGTACATACTGACACTTCAGAATTTAAATAGATGTATTGCATGTTTTACGATTTGACGTGTATAGCACTGACCACAAATGTTTCATGTAGTGAATGAACATTTACTATAGGTAATGATACTGATATAGATCAGTAAAACTAATTTAGTGACAAACTGGCGTATAAACTGTTGATTATATTATATTTATTCTTACATTATTATCGTAAGAATATAAAATAGACGCTATTTTATCGTTCATGTCGTAACGCGTAAATTTATATGCACCGTGTTATGAGTGTGTCGTCATATTATCTGTAGTCCCAGGGTTCTGTAAATAGATTGAAAATTCTTTGTAACGACATAACGTCAAATACTATGCCTGTATGATTATCATATTGACTTCAAGTTTACTGGACACAAAGAGTTTAGATCATTTTATACACAGTAAGTACCTATATCGAAGGAAATTTTAAACCATGCTCTTTTCGAAACCTAATGAACTTAGAATAATACTTTAATATATCTGATTAAGTAAGTATTCAGCTTTTGACTAAGGTGGAATCTACTATGAATTTAGTATTCTGATGAAAAATATATATCACATATTATTTAAGTTGTAATGAAACAAAATGTTTTGAGAACTAAGAACTAACAAAAATAAATTGGTTTTTGCACTTTTTCTTACGTCTGTACTTTGTAGAGATAACTGTTGTAATACAGTTGTGATAAAGATAACCTTCGTGAAATGATATAATATCTAAGTATATTAGAAAATACGATCTTAGCATCAGTAATGGACATTTTAGAAATACATTTTTGTGATATTAGGAAAGAAGCCATTTGCTGAATCTAGTGAAAATTTTGAAACGTTTTTGGATAAGACTGTTAGCAGCTTTCCAAACAGATTTTTTCGAAATTTAAATGAATTCATCGACAACTTTTGTTAGCACTACAAGATATAAACTTTAAGTGCGTCCTTGTACTTCGTTATTTAATTTCAAGAACACTAATGCACTCAACTCAAATAACATATATAATAAAGCAAAGCTATTCGAAATAATTTTCTACTTTTTGTTAACCAGCTTTTTCTTAAGTTATTGTCGACCTTTAATATTAACAATAAAAATGTTTATTTTAATAACATTATATTTCTACTGAATTGCTCCACCAAAAAAATATATGAAAGTAGAAAAAAAATCTGAACATTCATTTATTTCAGAGAAATATAAAAAAAAACTATTTTTGGACTATTGAAGTAACCACCTTATCAAGCTAATATCATGGCATTAAGTTATTAATGTTCAGCACGTGAAGTAAGATAGACTGACTGACAACGTTTGAGATAACTTTGATGAGCGATTTCGTGATATCACTCATATTATCTACTATATATCATCACTATTGAAATCATTACATGTATTGGCCATTCTCATGTGTATCTACACCGCATTCCTTGTATTATTCAGCGCAGAGTCTTCGCAGTTTGCTTCTTACTAAAAGTTATCGTTTGTACTGGGTGTAATAACAGTAACCACTTTCTAATGATTTAAAATAAAACAACATTTTAAAAGCTATATAAGGCTATAAGGAATACTTTAAAAATTTACAGTTCCTCGCATTAGGTATACACATTTTTTTATATAACCGATAAACATGTAGACGAGCTACGTGATGGCTATAATATGTACATATATATTATAGTGATCACCGTCTCCAATGGACATTAAATCATTACCGATGTATTACAATCTAAAGAAGAAGATAAATAAATTAGTATTTAATGTTATTTATTTATAACACTTTATTGTACACCTAATTATACAGGAAAAGTCAGTTAGTGTTAGAGTTATTTAGACACAAAAAGCAATGTAACCTCCAAATAGCTATATTTCAGACAACATTTAGGAAGATGACAATATGAAAGATCGAAAGATGTTGTATGGCGTATGTTACTATCTATATATAATTCTTCTGTGCGTCTGTATATTACTGAACAGTTGAACTGATTTTTGTGATTGTTTTTTGTGTGTCTATACCAATTTTAATAATAAAAATGTGTCTAAGTGAAAGGTTTAGAATTACTTACAATTCGATCTTTAAATTCTTTTTTTGTAGGATAGTTGCCGATTCATAGGTACACACAGCTAGTACAGTCGTCACAAAAGGTAACTGTCGTGTCTCAAGCCTTACTTACTTTATTCTTGACACGACTTTAATATTATAGAATATCATAGTTAAAACTCTGAGTAAAATGCCGTCCCGGTTGCCCGAGAAGAGAAAAAGTTGAACGTAGATACACAAGTCTTTAGGTGACAGAGTGACGCACGTTAAGATGATACAGTACATCACAACGATAAATGCACGTCTATGAATAGTGTTTCCCTAGATAGGTCTACTTAAGTAATAGTTTCATATAAAACTGCAGTCAATAAAACCCAAATTCAAAACGTCGCGGTTTCAGCTTAATAAAATGCGTTATTAAAAAGGAAACACGCTTAGAGGCAGACTATCACCCCTATGTTGACACTGAGATTCAATATGCTGTAGGGTTGTGACGCGTTACTTTACTATCCAATTTACTTTTACTATAAATAAGTAAGTTGCTTTACCAGCGATATGCCAGTGGATTTTACGCTTATCTTTTATGATAACGCTGCTTAGTGTATATTTCTTTATAATTAATATATTAAACGATTACACATTAAGACTATTTAATTAAATAGAATTCAATTTCAATATTTAAGTATTTCGGTGTTATATTACGAACCTCATATAACATTTAAGGATTTTAGTTATTTGAAATATGAACAGTAAAAGATATACCTAATGCAAGATTTCTGTTGATAGAGGACGCTGGGCTCTGTATCGTATATTCGTATACATGAAGCTTTGTTTAATTGGTTGGGTATAATAGAGGCCAGTAATGTTTCTTTGCCTTCGCTGGCAATTTAAGGGGTTAATGACGAAGTGACCACTTTTCATCATTTGACCCTTTTGCTTGGTTGTCAGCTGTGACGTAAAAATATAACTCAGCCCTGAAGAAAACAAGCAGTTAATAAATATTTTTACCGATTACGAGCGTAATTATGTTTCTTTATCTCGGGTTCATTAAACTACATTAAATTATCAGTCTTTGTATTTACATTAAACATGATAATAATTACAAATACTTACATTCCATTAAAATGTATCATACCAAAATTATATTTATGTCCATTTGTTTATATACTTGTATAAATATATACTGTCTTGTTTGCCCACGTAATGCGCGTCAGTATGGCAGCGTTGGCACAAATTACGATGGGCAGGTGGTGAATTTAATGACCTGAAACGTTACGCCTTCATCATCACTCGCTTAATCTTATACTAATATATAAAGCTGAAGAGTTTGTTTGTTTGTTCGTTTGTTCGTTCTTTTGTTTGTTTGATTGTTTGAACGGGCTAATCTCAGAAATTACTGGACCGATTTGAAAAATTCTTTTACTGTAAGATAGTCCATTTATAGAGGTAGGCTATAGGCTATAGAACATCATGCTAAGATGAATAGGAGTGGAGCAGCAATAAGAAATATTGCGAAAACGGCAAAATTTTGAGCTTTCCATGCGTGCGCTGAGTAAACGGTGAAAGTTATTCAAAAATCATGTATTACAAAATTGTTCCCCTCTAAAAGATCTAAATAAAAGTCTGCGACAGCATATGTCTAGTTTTTAAGGTTAACACACTATAACCATTTTTATGTTTATAAAAATAGTTCATAAATAATAATTTATATAGCACAACAACTTTGCTGGTTCATCTAGTCAAATAGTACAAATATCGCTTTCTTCCTCTCTACATGCATATTATGTTTATTTAAAAGAGGGAACTCGGATTCGTCCGGTTCCAACAATCTCAATTGTTATCAATAATGATTTAAACTAAGTATAAAGTAAAATGATGACAGTAGCAGCCCTATGAAAGTGGCATTAGGATTCCCCAACGCGGTAGCCCTCGTTATATTCGTTTGTTTTTTCCACCAACCCCTGGCTAGCTGGTCTAATCCTGGCAGATCGAATTAATATAGTTTGTCGTTAATCATTATTGTAAGCTCCGAATACAGAATTAGACATTGATTACTGCAAGGGTGAATCGCTAAGACGACTTTATTAGCTCCGGAGATTTACTACTGAATAAAGAACTTTAATATTTTTTGTTTAAAGGATTTAACATTTAAACGGTGATGTTATTTGTATAAAATAAAGGTGTATATACGGGATTTTTCAATTGTTGCAAACCGTGCGTTGTTGATCAAGAATACAAAGAGAAATATAGATTAAAAAAAAACTAAAAAAACATGCTTTTAGAATTAATCAAATTAAAAAGTATAAATATTTTTTAACATAAGTGTAGTGTTTGTATCTATTTAGTAGATACTTGACATTGTCTCACGTACACTGACAGAGGGGAACTGTAAACTGTCAGGGATGACTCGGGGCAGGTTGGACGGTGTGCGCCCGCGCTCGTGTTGGTGTAGTGGTGGGCTGGTG
>DWJN01007133.1:0-10188 GCA_018248895.1 Carystus phorcus | reverse complement strand
GGGGGCACACCGTCGCCGGCGCAGGGCGCAGGCGAGTGGCATTGACAGAGGCCATGATCGCCGAGCGCGGTTATTGCCCGCGCGCGCCGCCCGCGAGACGCACGCCCGCCGATTTAACACTCCACACATTCGGCGACCTTCGCGTCGTGCTTTCGTATCGCACATCAATAAAATTTCCTCGAACGACGCCGCCGGCAGCAAAACTGACCGTCCGGATGTCGCATCACATTACGTTATCTCGATCGATCGATCCAGATGATGAGCTAATTAAATATAATGTAGCATTCGATTTTACAAACGTACGGCTTTCGAAGAAATCCTGCATGTTAATGGTTTTACATAATTCATGTTTCATATTATAAAAGACAAACAAAAGTATTGTTATCCTTGTAACAATAGCATTTTACCTTCTAACAGCTACTGATTAAACAGTCCGTACGATCCACATACAATCTAATATGCTTTGAAATTTATTACACAGAAACCATGTTAACCTTTTACCTTGGTCCACAAAACAGTTGCTAAAATGATGCTGACCTATGGGTGTATGTATCATGAAAAATGATAAACTCACTTAAAAGCCTTGTCATCCTCCTGTCCGTTGTGGAGGCCGTTGGGCAGCGCGGGGTGGTCGTGCAGCTCCTTCTCGAAGGGCGAGGCGGCCTTGTCGTCGGGCCGCTCCTCCAGCACCATACCGCGCAGCCCGGTCACCACGCCCGGAACCTTCTCGCCCCCGCCGCCGCCCGCCACGCCGCCTGCACCTGTTTCATAAAAAAAAACATTCCGATATCTTCTTTTCATATACAAAAGTGCATGCGGCCACGTTATGATAACGACGCTTGGCGTCACCGATGCGTTACCGGCTAAGAAGCGAGGAGTCCGCCTATTTACTTTCTCTCGACCGAAACAAGCTGGCTCGCCATTCAGGTAGCAACTTGCAACCACGCAACGTCGGATCAAAAGTACGTCACGATCCAATTTCAAAACCGTAGTTGCGCAACTTGCGCACGACATGACGAGGTTCTTTTTATGCATCACTGTGCGTGCTAATGTAAACATTTAGTATGAATTGCAAACCCACGCAAAAACGACTACCGATATGGCAGTAAACATAGAACACTTGATTGCCCTTTGAAATGATCTGGATTTAGCTCCCAGTAGGACAAAACATTTAATTATTAATTTACATTTGTTTTCAGTCTGGATGTTAAGTGTGTCTTTGGTGTCACTCACGTCAGGGATTCCTAGGCTTATCATGCACTTATATTCTGAGCTTCGTACAGTATTCCTTATTAATAATATTTTTTTAAATATAATATGATTAAAAATGAATATAAGGACAAAATGGTATGTTACCTGTTGGCGATCCACCAAGCACATATTCAACCATCTTGACCCCGAGACCAGCGGTGTCTCGGGGCGACAGGATGCTGCCGGCGTCTCCCCCGGGGAAGGCCACGCCACGGCGCGTACTCATCATGGGCACACCGACATTGTGTTCAACAGCTAAGGTCGTGCGAAACAAACACTACAGTTAATCTTTAATAAGCAAAAGCACTTTAAATTGTAATGTATTCGGCAGGTCTTAGTTCAAATCCTGTGCATAACTAAAAGTATATTGCCCTTTCATGTTTACAAAATTTTACAATAAGTGACTTTCTAATTAGAAAGCATCTGCACACTTTATCAAGTCAGTGTCATTAAACAAACATTTTGTGAGCTTCTTCTCAAAAAGTTGCCAGTCGTAATTTACCTTGAGCAGACCAAGTGGGGTCGCGCCACATTTCTGGGTTCAGTTGTAACGGCGGCAGATGCGGTGGGCCCTTACTATCGCCGCCAGCGCCAGGCCCTTTGTCCCATAGTTTTTTAGCAGCAGGTGCGATCTAAATTAAAGATTCATAAATCAGTAATTAATTCGATTTCTACAAATACTTTTGAGCTAAATGATGTAAGATAAGATTATTGTAACATTAAAAGGTCAGATTATTTTCTTAATATTATGTCAGAAAATTATCATATTACATGATTAATTACTAAATATTTATCAAAGTTCATATATGTATAATATTTAACATGTGTATAATTAATTATAAGTCTACACAATAAAAATATGTATAAATAGGGCAAACTGGTAATGCTATTGGTAACACATGTGAAAAAAGAATTCAGAAGTTATTATATAAATTTTATTTTATTTATTAAATTGACAAGCCTAAAATTTATTTGATGCAACTCAATATAGCATAATAATGTACATCAAGTATTGTAAAGGGTTTTCATACATACACTGATAAACAATCTCAACAAAGGTATAATATATTACACAATCATGTACAACATATCATAAACAAGCATTGCTTTAGAGATGCAACCCTAAAACCAACTTCTACTATAGCAATAATTGTCCTTAAATCAGAACATAGAACAGTGAGGAGAGAGTAAGTAAGACAAAGCACATCAGCTATTACTTCTCAACTAATATCTCATTAGTTATAAACATCACAACTATAACAGATTGATGAATTTCAGTCTTCTTTTCCTGAAGCAACATTTTTGTTGTTTTATTCATTTAATTGAAATGTAGAAACAGTATACCAGGTAATACTCAACACAAATAGTAATATTTTTAGGTTAACATCCCATATAAAGCGGACAGGCTATGTTATAGCAAGAAGAACCAACAGGAGCAGTAAACCCATTTACTAATTATCATATAATAATTACGACTGCAAAATTAATACTATTAACTTGGAATAATCTGTTATAAACTGGACATGAGAAGTAAAATATTATACCGAGTAACTTAATACCTCAAGTAATATAAAACCTAAAATTTTACGAGATAGCAAATTTGTGTTTTAACATGGGTTTTTGATATTCATGTTTTACTGAAATATACCATTCTTGTTTGAAATTACAAACGTATTTAAACAATTTATACATAAAACAACTAACTATTAAGATAATTTTGTAATTTTTTACTCCATGAAATGAGATAAATAATACTAAGTAGCAACATATTCAGAACCTCACACTACTTAATGTTGCAGATGGCATGGACAATTGAAATAAGATATAAACAACATCATGACCTGACAACAAACATTGACATGGCACATAAGTATCTGTCCTAACCCACATAAGTATCTGCCCTAACTGGGAAATCAGACTCGGGCCCACTTGCTTTGCACTCAAAAATCTTTACCAACTAGGCTAGTATATTTCAATTAATCTATACACATTTAGTTTACTTTTAAGGTACCATTTTTTAATGATAGACACTATAACCAATGTTACATCTCTTGTAGTAACAAAGGATATAAACATATGAGCTATATAAAATACTTCATTATGGTTTCTGTACAATAATTTTTATAAGTAACTTTATTGAATACATAACATCATTTAAATTATGCAATATAAAGAAAACGCTGGCACAAAAATATAATATGAATTCATTCTTCTATATCCCAGACAACAATAATTATTTTTAAGGTAACATTTACAAACTGTAACGATTGATAGCAATCTTAACAAATGGTGTATATATGAGGCAATAAGAATAATGTTGATGAGATTTTGTAACTTTGCAAAGTTACAGACACCTATTATAGGCATCTCTACAGAATACACTAGTAACTATAATCCATACTGGTGCATTATTCCAGTGTTAACATTGCACTTTAACAGTATTTGTATCGGACTAACTTCTTAGTAATGGAATGGTATTTACCATGGTGAGATACTTATTGAATTACATTCTGTACTGCATATCAATAACAAGCAGCATATAACGCAAACCTAACCTGTACTTGGAAATAAAATGCTTGTATAGTTAGGTGGAAGTTTTACTAAAATACAAAAGTAGGCAATGCAAAGTCTTCAGTAGTTTTTATCGTTGCATTAATAAATATAATATCTCTAAATATGTAAAAAAACGTGCTGTAAGTAAATTCAAAGCGGAAATCTCCGCGGTCACAAAACAAACTGCGACTTTAGTAGACATTAGTTTAAAGGTAACATGAACAATCATAAATGGATAACATTTTAAAATAAAAAGTGACATATTCAAATAGTTTCCTGCCTTTCATTGTTGTTGCATTTGATTATACGGCAAGCGACCGGTAGAAGAAATAATTACTAACCAGAAATGGCGGACGCCGGTGACAAGTAAACAAAACAAAAAGGGACCTGTTGCATTGAAAAAAGAAGATTTTCGCTACTTCATGACTTAAAACGGCTACAAAGAGTAATAATCTACAATATGAATCTCACAAACTCACCATGTCGGGGCCCATATCCTTAACATTAGGTTCGAAAAAAAAGTCACTCAAAGGTTTCATGCGTACAATCCACCTAAAGCTCGGTCATTTACTTTAACGAAAGCTTAACGTATTATATGATAAATTACACATTGAACACTTATTTCCACACGTTATTTGCACGACACATAACAAAAACACGATACATTTCTTACACTAAAGCATTTATTTGAAATGAAATAAAACTGGAAAGATCTAAACTCAAAAAGTACAATGTTGACTTGTTTCGAACAAAGGACGTACGCCGATCACAGCGCCTGCGTTAAAATTTCCCTTTACACGGGAGCGTCGCGCAGTGCAAGTTTAACGGTAACACTTCATAGATGGCGCTCAACTGACATAATATTCATCATTGGACTAAACTTTTGTTTTGGTAAATCGTAAAGTCGCGTCTTAATTTTTAGATAATACAACATACGAAATAATACGAAAAGCTTTTAGACGATAAAATCGTGAACGAAATTTTTTATTTATGAGCAAATATTGATGGATATTAAGTTATGTATTTACTAAAATTCTAATTGATATTAAAACCGCAAGCACTTCTCAAACGGGTGGACTACGTCTTTCTACTCATTTTGGGATACAATACCAACAATAGTAGATTGAAAAGAACAGTGCTTGAAAATAGACTTTGAATTAGATTTTTCGTTTTATAAAAGCTTAATTTACACCTTTGACTAGTTAGCATATTTACATTAGTGAATTCAATCAATCTCCATCAATCACTCCCTAGCAACTTGGTGGAAATAAGCTTTAGAACTCGGTAATGAAGTGACCCGTGGAATGCTTGTATACATACATCGGTAACAAAACATCGTTTCGTATAATTGTCGAAATATGTGATATCTTAATACAGAGCGGATTATGGGCTGCGTTTATCCTTTGCATGTTATTAGTATTGTTCTTATTAGATTGACGACGTTCTCTACACGATCTAATAGCTGAGATTTATGCTTACTGTGCTATCTCTTGATATATTTTAGGCTCATGTATAGACAATTCAATCACGTAAACGTGATTCATTTGTTTTTATTGTCCATAACATAAAAAAAAATATGATATCTTGGGAATCTTAACAAAATTAATAGTTTATATATTTTTAAACGTATATTAACGAAGGATAGATCACGCACATTTAAGAACCAAGAGCACAATCCAGGAATACTGAAGTTTTGGTGGACAATACAATAAAATTACAATACTCATAAATATGCAAATCACCCCACTAACATTCCCTGTATCTTGGAAGGCATGGACAACATGAATAACACCCACTACGCGGAAACAAACTATCTGGTACATAAATGTCTGCCCTTTATGGGAATAGAACCCAGTACCCCTAGCTTAGTCAGCAAATCACTTCCAACTAAACCAACATTTTAGCTACGACCCATTTGTAACAATTACGATCACACAGTTAACTATTTAAAGTTATTTATTTATAAATGCCCTGATAAAAATGTTGCCATAATTTTTACAGAATATGTAATCTGTTTTAACAGACTTCAAACAAAGGAGGAAGATCTCAATCCGTCTGTATTTTTAATGCGTTCGATTTAAATTGATTATGAAAAATTTTATTACTTGCTGCTTTCAACTCATGAATAAAAACATACTACTTACTGCTTCTGTTGGGCTCACATATTTTGAATTTTCAAAAACCTGGATTATTTTTGTATAAATAACATTGAGGAAACCAAAATTCTTAACAGTTTATTATTATTAATAAAGCAAACTGAAAACAAAACTATAGTGTTCTTTACTGACATACTAAGTTTTGTTTGCGTAAAAACACCCGACCGCACTTAACAATGACACCTGTTCAGAATATATTGTTTAGATTACAAAACAATAACTTTCAAACAGATTTCGTAGTAATGTAGCGTACCTACTCAACCTAGTAAGACGTAATAAGAGAATCACCAAGAATATCACATTACCGATCCCGGAATGTTAATCTAACATTAATAGTATCGCCAATATCAGTTGAAAATGCAGAAGTACTCATTTAAAGATTACTTTGAACTCCTTTTTTGTAAGCCTTGTGTATTTATTGCTATGTATTGTATGCTAAATTTTTAACATACTCATTCAATAAGCTTGATCTTTACTGATGAAAAGAAAGCTTTCAACATTATTTGTACCCACTTGAGCTGTCTTAATTTATTTGAAAATTCGCATGGTCCATATCCTTGACAGGACCACCGGGTTAGCTAATAAAGCATCGTCAATATATTTATAATTTGTCATATGAACATAAATCAATAGTTTTAGATTTAGTGGAACGCGTAGCTTTCCCGTCAGAAGGAACCATATGCCGCAGCCTTGTCTATGATTATTGAACAGGGTACACTTGGATTAAATTTGTATTTTTTTACTCAAGAATGCATCGAGCCCCCTAAGCCACTGATGGATTGGTAAAAGAAATATTGGAGATTAATACTTAATACTTATTATATATTAATACTAACACTTACACACAACACAACGTCTTGTTAGTATACCTTTCCTTTCATAACAAATTCATGATACAAAAATATATTTCATGTCATATGTATAGTGTAGCATTATTAAGTTATTTGAATATATAAAACTAGTTAAATGCTGCCATGATGTGACAACAGTTAGAGCAACAATGACTATGTCTTATTACTTGTTAATTCAATATGATTGCAGTTTATCATTAAAAGAAAAAAGTATATTCGAAATTGAACAGTACTAGAGACCCGGCTCTGTGGTCAAAATTAGACTAACTAATTTTATCAAAAGTACCTGATGTTATATTTATTTTATTAATAAATGCATTAGTAAAACATATTACAAGACAACATTTAGCTTTCTGCACTTTTTCTGTATGTAAACCTTTAACTTTTCCAAATGGCACTTTCCTGCATGCTTAATTTATTCTTAAAAAGGAAAACTGAGAGATCATTCTTTTGTCAGTATGTATGTCACTGAAATCCCAAACATTTCGTACTATTTTGATAAATTTTTTTCCTGGTTAAGTAAATTTTAGAATGGTTTATATTCACAATTTGATTTGTAGAAAATGTATCTTTAGATGTTGCAGGATAGTGTATGTTGAATCAGCTCATAATCATATAAAAATTCGACTTCTGAATGTTTTTCCTTGGAAAACTTTATAACAATTCAGTATTTTAATAGAAGAATCTGCAACATATGCTATATGTGTCTTCTTATATTCAATGTGTGTACCAAATATCATATGATATACTGAACTGTACAACAAAAATAAACAATTAAATAAGTATGAAAACAGCATTACATACAACCTTCACAACTTTAGAATTCATATAATTGGGGAATAACAATTATTGAATCATTTATAGGAATCGGTTCATATTAAACTTATAATATTCTAATAGTAATCATCCTCGTTTTGTCCTTTACACCATAGTATTCTCTGTCCAAAGTGTTTACACAGGTTTTATTCAATTAACATGCCTTACTTTAACCCAGTAAGATATTTCCGTGATTAGCAGGAACAAACACAAAAACAGACAGACAGTAGAAGTTTAAAAACATTCTAAGGCATTAATAAATACATTCAATAATAGTTTTACTGAAATATCTTCCATGTATAGACATCAATCAATTTACAATTTGTACTTGCTAGATATCCTAAGCACTCTATCAATTTTAACAAACATCAATAAATATGTATGATTGGTTTTAGCTTCAATGAGAGGATTCTTTTAGATCCAACACATTTATTGATGGTGGGATGGGTTGGATACCAAATTTACCAAAGAATCATACTATGTTACAGATAGAAATGTCACTAGTAAAAGTTATATAAAAAACCACACTATTTCAAATGTTTAAATGCCTGTTATTGTATATATTTACATATTATGTATGTGTATCCAACACATTTAGTGCTTTAAGAGACAGTTCAAACTATTTGCAACTTTTAGTGAGATCCAAAACATCCATAGATAACCTTATTATAAAAAAAAATCAAAAGAATGAAGATATATAATTTGCCTGCATTCAAAACAGAATAATAAATATGATGACTAAGAGTCATCCAATACAGATCATAGAAGTCAAACGGTATGTCAGTGAAATTTTCAGCAACATTTTATGCTCATCACCTATGTATGTATCATCAGCAAGTATCTGAACACAATACACTGCAGTAATATTAATTTAGAGTATTACAACAAAGAGAGTAACTTGATCAAGGTTGTCTGTTTGTGCATGTATAATGATACTAGCTGACCCCAGCAACCGTTTTTTTGCCATATAAATTATTATTTCATAATTATTTTGATAAACATAAAGATGGTTATAGCCAGTCAAACTTAAAAGCTAGGCATATGCTGTTGCAGACTTGTATTTAGAACTTTTAGAGGGGAACAATTTTGTAATACATGATTTTTAAGCAACTTTCATCATTTACTTAGTGCACTCAAGGAAAGCTCTAAATTTAGCCGTTTTCGCAATTTTTTTTATTGCTGCTCCTGTCCTATTCATTTTAGCGTGATGTTATATAGCCTATAGCCTTCTTCCATAAATGGACTATTCTACACTAAAATAATTTTTCAAATCGAATCAGTTGTTCCTGATATTAACACATTCAAACAATTGATCAAACAAATAAACTCTTCAGCTATATATCATTATAGTATAGATAAATGAGGTAACATGGAGCCATCTAGTGATGAGTTATACCAAAGTGCGTTAGTAAAGAAATCTACTTTGCCAATATTCATGATCAGTTTGAACACTGCTGGTGGCATTAATCTTGAAAATGTATCACCACATCAATTTTTATATAAATGAATATTGTCTAGATCCATGTGAAAAGAAAGTATCTTCCCCTCTTTCATAAACTATACAACAGGCTATATTGCTGATTGTCTAACTATTGTGTGCATTCAATTTAATGTTTAAATTTTGTTGTAATGTAATTCTGCTGGCTTTTACAATTGCTTCTGTAAAAGGATACAATGCATACATTTAAGAAGCAGCAAATACCTTAAAAACGGATTTTAAACACTGAATAAGCATAATAACTGAGAACTTTGCAAATGTTAGGAAAAATATGGTATTTGCAACAATCAGAATACAATAACAATACAAAGAAACAAGTAACATTTTTCATCAGTCAAAAATTTCCACCACTGCCAAATCTAATTAAATATCTGAGCAAACATAATTATGCATATTCAGAATCGTCATTTTATGTCTTACCTATGTATTTATGTATAACCTATACCTTGATCCAAATATAATAATATAGTAGAATTGAGTTACATTCATACATAATAATAATAATTACGTATCTAAATATCAGTGTTGTGTGACAATGACTGCTTCTTGCCACAAAACTATCATGTTATGTTCAACATAATGATATTTTAGATCTACTCAAGTCTACATTAAAATATAATTTACATAACATGTGGATTAAGCTTTTTTTTTGGAATTTTGGGTCCTAAAACTTAAAGCATACTTCAAAAAAAGTAATAGAAGCAATAGTATTGCCCATGGACAAGAGTATTTTATTTTATAATAAATATATGTGAATAAATGAAATTTGAGTACTTACTTATTAACCACTTTTTCCATACTTAAACTATAACATTATTAACCAACATTTTTTCTTTTTAAATTGCTAGACATTACTGATTATTCTTTGAATTTTTTTGTATCTGGCTAGGCAACACTGAATTTCTTAATACTTAGAAGAGGAGGGATATACAAGTTGTAGATATTAGAAGTTTATATATAAATATGCTATGTATAGTAGAAAGGCCTTAAATTACTTGTATATGTCAGGCAACAAGCATATAATGCTTAATTAAGGAAAAATATCCTCCTAATAGAACTAATA
>DWJN01007132.1:0-10189 GCA_018248895.1 Carystus phorcus | reverse complement strand
AATGCCGAATACATAATTATTAGGGATAACTCAAAAACTATTCGTCAGATGTCGCTCCGATTTATATGGGATTATGTAACAAGTACTAGTTCTCAAATAAACTAAGGATTATCTAAATCAGTATATCTAGTGAAAGGTTATGAAGTAACATACACATAAAATACTATTGAATTGAGAATCCTTTTTGGAATTGGTTAAAAATCTTGGCATCAGCTCCGAGTATGTGGATGGCTTCGCTGCCACTGTATAAAACAATTATCTCCTCTATTTATCAATCGTGTATTCATTAAAATAGGTATATAATAATGATGAATATAAGTGGACCAATATTTAAATCACGTAAATTCATAGCATTTTAATTAATAATAATGATTGTACCAGAATTTCAAGCGCTGGAAGAACAATCAGATCAAAATGAATATTGAAATGAATTTTCAAAAATAAATCACATTAAAATTATTATTTTATACAAGCTCTCACTGGTTCTTCCCCGAGCTTATTTTAAATTGGTCTATGCTCTCGTAAGTCTTTAAATTCATGAAATGTATAATAGCAAATCATAAAACTTGATCAGTTATTTACAACGTTAGTACGCAATGACTGGCGGATGGTCATTTCATGATATATTCAATCCTAACATTCAACTATGGCATATAGACATCTTGTATAAGATAAGGTTACTGGTTTCAGTATGCGAATATACAATGATATTTTTATTCCTGCTTGATAAGCAATTACCGTTAGATTTTCTTTATTTTACATCGTTGATAAAGGTCGAAATCGTTTACAATAAATTGTGTTACGATTTCTTTCTACGTTTTGTGGGTACTGAAATCTAACGCATTTTCTTAATTGTGTTTGTCTAATATATCTAAAATAACTCTTCCGACATAATGTTACCAAAATACTTCAGGGCCCTAAGGGAGTTGATCTAAGAGAGTCGAATCTGTGTCAGTGTCTGTTCTGTAGTGTTTCTTTTTTAAGATTTTGCTTTAAACATTCTCGAATCAAATCAAATCAAACAAAAATTATTTCGTGAAGGACATAATGACAACAGGCGAGAAAACACAAAACGTATACATCACGAAATTGGACCCTGCTCAGCATTATGCTGGAGTCCTGGGACTACCAGCGCTGGTCTTCCGCAGGAACCATAGGTGAGGTGGCGGAAGCCTCGCAGCACCCACGTAACAACAATAACAAGTATACCGACTCCAAATTACCATACACGATACATAGTTACAGTACAGTACACACACATTCTCTTTCTTCTACGGTAGTCTTTTGTTCTACGATACGCATATGGACTGTTGACATGCCTTTGGTTGAAAGGCGTGGAGCAGGTGCGGGAATTGACCCGTCAACACGCCCGAACATACTGAGCAGCAGCCACGTGATGAAGTCAACCAGGCTCTCGACTCGAAGGTCCCTCTGTGTCGGCGACTTTTACAGTAGAATCGGGTCCTAATATAACATCCTCTCCATCTTGCATCTCATTTCGGTCACATCACATCATCCAATCACCGTTCATCATTCATCATCCATCAGCTCTTTCTTGTATCATCTCTCTTCTCTCTCACACCACACTCATCTCATACACACATACAGTAACTTAGATAACATTATAACTAGAACAAAACAGATACCTTAAAATAAAAACTAAAACTAGATATTTTAAAATCTTTGACATGTTTATTGTAATTGTAATTTTTCTAATGCATTAATACTTTTTACAATTTTAAATTCAAGTTGCGCTCGTTACAAACATTATTTATTTAAAATCAAGACCCTTATACCTCATCCATAGATATCGAATTAAAGGAGCGGTCATTTTGCAGCTGCGCGATAATGAGATTTGAAATTGGGGTCTTGATATAGAATTTATTAGCAAGGTCTGTGCTCTAAGATAATATTTAAAATGATGCTGGTTTGAATGGTTGGATATGAGAAGTAAATTTATTTCGTGCATTAGATTTAATAATTCACAATGTAAATATTGGCGCTGAATACGCTTTTATATAACCCATTTATATTCGCTTAATTTATATCCACTCGAATGTTAGATGATATAGTACAGCCTAAATGAAATTATTAGGTATATTCATTTGAAGTTATATCGAAATTATTTAGGTCAAACATGATTCGCGTAATTCCGATTGATCGATGTGAATTTCTTTTTTTAATTTAATACGCAAGTATATACTAGCACAAACAATATTTCTTTCATGCTATATTGACCTAAAATGCTACTTTATATCGTAATTTTATGATGAAGATATCTTAACAATTTTAGTATTAAAAAAATATTTGGAAAACCATTTTAAAGTGCAATGATAATACCACCTCTATTCTTTCCTTTATTTTCAATATCCTAAAAATCATGTTAAAAGTAACCATGACTTTGTAACCATGATTGACGTACAATGTACCGTAATTATTACTTCCGTTGCTATGGTAACCATTTCTACAGTTAAGCTTGACTATGTTATATGAACTACGTAGAAATCTGTTTACTAGCCTCGTTCGCCTCAAAGAGGTTACGAGAATTCGGCTAAATAAATAAACAAAACAAATCCATTGCGTACCCATTTTAAAATCTTCCCTTTCTCTCGTAAAGTTAAATGTTCTCCCCGACCCTTTTAGAAGTTCCGCAGGCGGTACCTTAAGCTGTACCACTCTACTCCAAATCCTGTACACAACACGACGTTGTTTCTCACACGATGTACATTACAAAGTTAGTTCAAGTTTTTTCTGTATCAGCGATACCTATCGAGCAATGTATGTCATCTCACTAAGATAATAGGTACATTTAAATGAGCGAGTAGATGTTTCTCATTAAACAGAGTTCAATTCGCACCTAACTAACGACAAACTGAGTGAGCGTTTAAAATAAACGACATCCGACGGGATATCCGATATGTGCGAGAGCCTTCATTAACCGAGTAGCTGATTCTAAATGAACTAATGGGTTTGTTGAGAAACATGTGAATTTATGATTTGTTATTGCAAATATTACATTAACGATAGCCAAAGGACATCAAAAACCTAAGTTTTATAACTATTTATTTAAATTAATTAAATTACAATTAAAGATTTAAATTAAAATTATAGTGGCCGATGCGAGTACCACCATTAAAGTTACATAACTTTAATTTTATTTTAGTCATAAAGAAAATGATTAAAGATCAGCGATGTCTAAAAGTGGAAGGCGATGTAAAGCTTTCAACAGATGGCGTTATTAGAGTTTAACACAATGTACTAATGTAGACATTCTGCTTTGAAATGTTCAAGATTAAAATATACCTCTACAGTGATAAATACTTCGAGGACGATTTTAATACATAATTTATCTACCTTTTCAGTTAAATATTTTTTTAAATAACCAATTTCCTAAATTTCAATATTAAAACGCAATAAAACTGATTGATTATAATAATGTGAAATATGTTATTTTTAATATGAGATTTAAATTTTTGCCAAAAATTAACCAATTAAGAGACGGTTTACGTAAAAATGACCGTAATGTCATACAAAATGATATCACAAACTCTAAGCACGCCAACTAGTAGCCAAGTTTGGTAGCCGCCGTCAGTATTGAAGGCGTTGAATTAAAACGCACGTCGTGTAGGCTACGCGTACATATACATACATATGTAACTCATGTAGGGTTGCGCATGTAACAAAATCGTAAAAACAAAATAAGAAGCAAATTAAGAAGGAATGAAAACAAACAAAAAATCCGAACGAATGTCTATAATATCCAATTTCTATTCCACAGTGAGTAATTTATTTTCCAGAATAAAAGTATCCTAAGTAAGACGGTGAGTTCCATGTAAAATTCAGATGTATCAACAAGCAAATAGCCAGGCTGACAAAAAATCCATTACATTTTGGCCTTTACGTCGATAATGTTGACCGCCTACATTTTATCAATGTAATTAACAAGAATTGGATCACTTAAGCGTTAATTTATAACGCAATTATCTTCAGTTCGAACAAGACATCGAACTTCAAACTTTTTTCCAACATGACACATTTCGACGTAAAATGACACACGATTATTCACGACGGTCGAAATTAGAAAAGGCCTCTCAGCTCAGATAATAACGACGTCGATCAATATGTCCCTTCCAATAATAAATGCAAATGAATACGGCCCGTTGAATTATGCACGGTATATCCTAATATCGAATTAGAGTTGCCGCCTGTGATCGGCGTGGTGCAAAAACATACGGGCAAATAAAAGCTTGTGAACACGCTTTATATTAAACAAGATATAAAAATTTAACAAATTCTAGCTACAGTTCATGATAAGGATGCTTCATCGAAAGCAATCGCTAAGGTTTGTAATGTAGGTATTTTTAAAACGTGATTGATTGTTTATGAAGTGTTTTAAAACAGTTAATAAAAATGGTGTAATTTAATGCTCTAATGTAATCCAAAGCGAGTAATAAAGTGACAGTAAATGATAAGGATGCATCATTAAAAGCACTCGTTTTGCTTTTAATGTTGTTTTTTTTAAACATATGTGATTGTAAATGCAGTATTTTAAAAAAACTTAAAAAACGGTGTAAAATAAAACACAAACATACAAGATGCAAAGCGAGTAATAAAACGTGGTAAACTGTGAAATAAAGTATTTTTTGTAGATGACGTGTTTTAAAAAATAATTAATAAGCAAGACCTACAGTGAGTCAATAGAAATAGCATAAAAATAGTACGAACAAAGCGACTTAATAGAATGTGATGAAATGTTCCCTAGATACATTTAAATTCCAAATATCTATCCGTACGTGTAGTCGTCGACAGTGAAGTCAACTAAGTATTTGTTATCGTTGTTCAATTTGTTCTTCGTTGGGCTCAGGATTAATTAATTCATCTCCCGCCCCAACACTACGGCCCTTTGTTTTTGATTATTACACAGATTGCTTTTTGAACAGCGCGTAATTGAGAAACGGGTATTAATTTACATCTCTATTCGTAAGGAACACTTTACTGTAAACGGGTTTAATTTCTACTGAAAAGATACAGAATTCAATTTTATTGTGCTCCCATTGTAGAAACAAGTCAATAAAAGCTTGCTTTTAACTAGGAAGTGTTTAGAGAAAATAGATATTTTCTAATTCAGATGAATTAAATGTGTTTTCCCTGTTTGTATCTTTTCAATTTAGTTTCTATTTTGTTTATTGTACCGAGAGAGAACTGCGTTTTATACTGAAGTATACTAGGGTCACTAGGTTACAAAGCATGTATTGGCTTAAAGAGTATTGATAAATGAACTAGATTTAAAAAAATAAAAAGAAAACAACATCAATGTCAATTAAAGCCAGTTAAAGGAAGTAATTTTAATACATACATATGTTACTATTAATATTCATTTTATTAGTAATACATTATATTAACTCTAGTAGATAACCTTATTTAAACACAAAGCGTTGATTGCTAAAAAAACAGAAACGATATAGTCAATACAACCGCGGGCAATAATACTGGTATTGATAATGTTATCGAAAATGACAAAGTGTAAAATGTATTTAAAATGGAAAATTATATCGTAGCAAAAGCAGGCGGGAAGGCAGCTATTTATGATAAATGTTGAACAATGGTTGCGATTTAAACACATTAACTGTTGTTAAGTGAATGTTATGAAATGCCTATTTTCTATCTTTATATGTATTATTGTTCTGTTCGTGTGTATATCACTGACCTCATCCTCATCATCATACGATTGGATCGATTGTTTTGGGATACATTGCTTTTACCGACGGCTTCACTCGTATGGATGCCCTTAAATAAGAATCAAAGATTACAATATTTTTTTTATTAAAAATATCCTATGTCCTCTTTGATACCTATGTATAAGAATATGTGTAAAAAGTTTAATGATAATCGGTTGAGTAGTTTCAGCGTGAAAGCGTAACAAGCAAGCTTAATTTCACATTTATAATAAAAAGGATATTCGAGTACGTTTGAGTATGTTTTAGATTTACAATTCGATTCGATAGGAAATGTATCAGTGTATCTGCCGAATCCGCCAGTATTCTGTAAATTTTCATCTTGTTCTCTTCGTTTTTTTACCTTAGATAAGTTAATGCTGAATGTCCACCCACGGTTTTTTATTTCTTGATCAACGTTGCATTGGTTTGCCACGTGCGTGGTTGCGTTGCGTGCTTTAATGCCTTTCCATGTTTCTAGCGTCCATGATCGTTGACCATTAAGGATTACGTGCCTAGTCTACTCTTTTATCGTCTGTTTGCAAAAAGAAAAAAAGATATGAATAAAAAGGAATAAATAAGAAAAGATTTCAGGTTGATAAGATATTAATCGTTATAATGAGCGGTGAGCTAGTTATGATGGATAATAAGCGATTTTGGAGAATCGTCACATATTATAATCGATATTAAATGATAACGTTTGGATAGAGCTTATTCGTAATGTCATGAGTAAACAAGATGCTTTTATCTTTCCATGCTTGTAATGTTTATCGAGCTAGTTTGAAACACTCTTAGCTTGAAATCGAACTCTTTGAATGGCGGTTGGTCATTTTATCACCGAAATTCACATGTAGGTACAAAGTATGCGAAGGTGTCAGAGATCTATCATAGTTTTGTGTAAACAACTCCGTCAAGGTTGCCGTAGTATTAACGACTACTCTGGTATAGCTTATAACCGAGAGTGACAGACTTGATTATATTATTATATTGCCTTCAGGATCTTCTATGTGAGTAGCCGACAAACAAGCAGACAAGTCTACACCACCCATAGACCTCTAGCAATAAAAAAGGCATAACCGATTCGTTTCTAAAAAAATAAAAGAAAAGGAAAGGTTGAAATTGCTTTTGAAGCTAACAGCTATTCTATGTAGCTATTTAGTTAGCACTTACTGATACTAGTATCCTAGTTACTAATTTTAAGTACGCTTTACGTAGTTCGTGTATTGTCACGTCAGCGATTTGTTTGTCAGATATGTCGAGCTTACTGATACGTGTGCTTGCTTGAACCGTAAACGGATATTGTCACTTTGTTGATTACAACCGTCTGTGTTGAAAACGTAGATCGATCATGGAATGGGCAAAATTGGAGCGGTCGGCCAGATGCGACCTCAGCTGATTTCTAAAACATTGTTCGTGGACATGAGTTCTAGTAACTCTATATAAGGATATCTTTATATACACAATTCTTCACTTCGTGTATATGTCAGTGAACTCGTTAACGGTTGGTTTGATTTTGTTGAATGAAATGTGTTCATGTGGATTGCAGAATGGATTAAAATTTGTTGAAAAAGTTGCAAATGTTTTGTTTCATATTTCGATATTCAAACTTAAATACAATTAATTTGTTTCATGGACGTCAAATATTTTGCATCTACCACCGTTTAGAAATTGGATTGATTTTGTTGAATGTAATGTGTTCATGTGGATTTCGAATGGATTAAATGTTGTTGAAAAAGTTGCCGATCTTTTTAGTTTTGTTTTATATTTCGATACTCAATCTTAACCCGCGGTCACTCGCGCGATTTTTAGCCTCACGAGCACTCGCGGGGTGCTGTGGGCTCCCCACATACTTAAACTAATCTTTCAGGGATATTGTAGATACTGTTAATTATTTTAGAATGATATATTCTTAATTTGTGTTCCATGAACTAAATAAATAAAAAACATGTTAAACTAATAAACTTTTAATTACTTTGCTTAGATTGTAACAAATTATCAGCCTTTTTAATGACAATTTTGAGATCGATGTTTAAGGAACTTAAGATAAAAAATAAATTAACTTAAAACACAAATCAACTCTTTTCAAAATAAAAAATACTAAACTTTTTAAACAAATTAAAATGTTAAATACACATTTTTCCTCACAGGAAGTGCATATAAACTTTAAATGCTTTTGGCACATTGATTTCTTGCAAAAATTGCAATGACTCAAAGTTTTGATATCCTTCGAGCGAGGAGAAACAGTGCATCGTTGCTTTTTTGTTGGTGAAACTTGTTCTGAACTTGGACCAGGAACATTGAGCTTCCTTTTGAGTGATTTAGGTAGTGATGGTTGGGTAAACCTTTTGCGTATATGATCTTGCACCATACTCAAACCAACTGTTTCCAGATATTCAGACCTCTTCTGCTTTTGTTGCGGGTTATTGATATTATGAATAATATAAGCATTGATACCAGATGTATCAAGAATGTGAAAAAAAACCCTCAATGGCCAACGTGAACATATTCTTGAGATGCTATAACTTCCACACATTTGGTCTGCCGTATCAACACCGCCTTTAGTTTCGTTATAAAATAAAACAATTTCTGGTTTTTGTTCATTTGTGGTGATTGGGACAATATTATCATTGTTATCATGTAATGTTGATATAAGTAAAACATTTTTTTTCGGTTTAGTTCAATATGACACTAATGTAAGAGGTACCTTGTAGTGAAACCCGAAAATTGAAGTACCAACGGCTCGTTGGTTGATGAAAGCAGCGGGTACTTCTTTTTTATTTTTTCGTAACGTACCCACCATTGTTATTTTATTTTTCAATAATTCTTCCGCTAATGGCAGGCTACTATACCAATTGTCACACGTCAGATTCCTTCCAGAACCTAAAATAGGTGCACATAGGCGCATAACTATATCATATGGCTTATAGGTAACTTTATATCTTCCTTCTGGTTGTTGACCAAGATATGGTTCACTGTTATAAGTATAAAATGTTTTCGCATCACATAATGCAAAATGTTTCAAACCATATCGCCCTGGTTTACTAGGAATGTACTGGCGAAAAATACAGCGCCCTCTAAATTTCAATAGTTGTTCATCGATAGTGACATTTTCATTGAGCTTATAGTTAGCGAGGCACTGATCGTTGAACTGTGTAAAAATATTTCTAATCGGTGCAAATCTATCGATTGATTTTCTCGTGTCACGCGTGTTTATATCGTCAAAACGCAAACATCTCAGAAGGAAAGAAAACCTGTTATAGCTCATTGTCTGCCGGAAAATTGCAATGCCCAGTCTAGATTCATCCCACAAATCTTGTATTTTTCTATGACTAGACTTACACAAACCGGACAAAATAAGTAAGCCAATTACAGCTTTCATCTCAGTGTCATCAGTTTTATTGCAATCTCTTTGGCGTGAAAATTTGGAGCTTATTTTCTCAATGTATATATTTGTACAGTTTGTTATTTCTGTTATCATTTCATTTGTAACAAAAAGTTCAAAGCATTCTGAAGGTGATTTACATGACTGAGCCACACCCTTTGGGCCAGGAGTTTCAGTGATGATATTGTGAGAACGAGTTCTTACTGCAGTACGTCCTTTTACTTTCAGCCATTTAGTAAGTCTGTCTTTACCTAAATAGACTTGTTCATTCTGGCCTTCGTCAGCTTCAGTCTCGGAATCTTCAAATGGCGAAACGTCTTGTTCGGACATTGAATTATGATCCGATATTTGAAGATTATCATCGTCCACGCTGGCATCACTTTCTAAGGCAACATTGTCTTCGCAATCCGTTAACTCTTCTTCTAACATAGCAGTTACTCTTTGCTGTTCAGCCTCCCAACTCATCTGATGAAAAAAATACTTTGCTATATATACAAACTAAATTGTACTAAATAAATCATTGTGATAATATTACGGAGGTAAAAATACATTTATAAGCACTAATATAGTTTGAAGTATAAAAAACATACTTTATACTAAATAAAAAATTCATACGACATGTTTGAATTAATATCAAATCATATTTATTGAAAACAATTGATAAATACGTACCTTGCTAATTTGGAAACTCCCGTAAAACTATAGCGCGAGCACTCGCGGGGTGTTGTGAGCACCCCACGCAGACTTTAACACGTCCTCATGACACAGGTGCGATCGCTACACTGCGCCCCCCGCCTCGTTTCGTTGCGTTTGTACATGGTTTGAAGCTACTCACGCGCACACATACGTAAAATAAGGTTTTAACATTAACTTGGACGTTTGAAAACCGCTGGGGTGATGGCAGCACCCCGCGCGAGTGATCGCGGGTTAAAGCCAATTAATTTATATCATGGACGTCAAATATATTGCACCTACCACTGTTTAGAAAATATGCCTGATAAAGAGAAAAAGAAACGTGTTACACGGCCCTACTACCCTAAAGCCCGTGCATTGTTCCCACGATTGTAAGGTGTTGCGCAATGTCACATCAGCA
>DWJN01007131.1:0-10189 GCA_018248895.1 Carystus phorcus | reverse complement strand
TTGTTTAATATCTTACAAAGAATTAGTTCCATAAGATTCTAACAGATGGCGGTGTAAGGTAATTAATTGGCAAAATTTAGGATTGGCAAATTATTTGTTTAATATCTTACAAATAATTAGTTCCATAAGATTCTAAGAGATGGCGTGGTAAGGTAATTAATTGGCCAAATTGAGTAATGGCAAATTTTATTTGTTTAATATCTTACAACGAATTAGTTCCATAAGACTCTAACTGATGGCGGTGTAAGATAATTAATTAACAAATTTCAGTGATTGCAAATTATTTGTTTAATATCTTACAAATAATTAGTTCCATAAGATTCTAAGAGATGGCGGTGTAAGGTAATTAATTGGCATAATTTAGTAATGGCAAATTATTTGTTTAATATCTTACAAAGAATTAATTCCATAAGATTCTAACAGATGGCGGTGTAAGGTAATTAGTCGGCAAAATTTAGTAATGGCAAATTATTTGTTTAATATCTTACAAAGAATTAGTTCCATAAGAGTCTAACAGATGGCGGTGTAAGGTAATTAGTCGGCTATATTAAGTATGTACATAAACCTTAGTGACAGAAACCCGCAGCCGAGTCTGCTAGTATTATACATAATATTGTCTACACGTAACGATTACTTGCAGACTTTATCATTGCGATCGCGTATCACTTATTTAAACTTATTGACTTCAGACAACTTTAAAGATGATTATGGTATTTCCTCAGGCTCCTCTATATTTCCTTCCTGATAATTCATTTGTAAAAGTCATACAATTTGGTAGTCACTCGTGCGTATGTTCGTAGTCGAGTCGCTCGTGCGAGTTCAACGCGGCGTAATTCTGGCTTTTCTAGCTTTGCGTTCTATATTTAACTTTTTTTGTTATCATTATAATAAATAACAATGGTAAGAGCTATTATTAACGTATTATTAGGATAGAAATATATTAATGTTATACTAGCTAATCCGTCAAACAGTGTTTTGCCATATACCTAAATTATTTTTACTGAATTTGTGGTGTAGCAAAAAATTACTATTAAAAATAGGGGTTGGTGATAAAAGGGCTGTACGTATTTTTAGGCTTGTATATATTAAAAAAATAGAAATATTCCTTTTATCCAAAAAAAAATAAAAAATATGTTAGGGATGGACAACCTTAATCGCTTAGGGATATTAAAAATAGATAGTAGCCGATTCTCGTACTTTATGAATATGCATATAAAATGGACAACATATCATAAAAATCGGTCAAGCCGTTTCGAAGGAATATAGCAACTAATATTGTTCTTATATATCTTATATCTTATACTAATATATAAAGCTGAAGAGTTTGTTTGTTTGTTTGAACGGTCTAATCTAAGGAATTACTGGACCGATTTAAAAAAATCTTTTGGTGTAAGGTAGTCCATTTATAGAGGAAGGCTATGGGCTATATAACATCACGGTAAGATGAATAGGAGAGGAGTAGCAATAAAAAATATTGCGAAAACGGCAAAATTTTGAGCTTTCCTTGCGTGCGCTGAGTAAACGGTGAAAGTTACTCAAAAATCATGTATTAAAATATTGTTTAAAAGCCCGCGACAGCATATGTCTAGCTTTTAAGGTTAACCCACTATAACCATTTTTATGGTTATCAAAATAGTTTTACTAAAACGTTTGCTGGGGTCAGCTTGTTAAATATATGAAGATATACGACGAACTATTTCGTAACATTTCTAGATCGTATTCAGTCTCGTAAACAATGACCAAGGTCAAGTTGCAAAATGCAAATTAGTGGTGTCATTGCCTTACATTGCATGATTGCACGATCACATCATTCCATTACGTCGTATGTGTTGCTGTTTATCATACAGCATACCCTATTAACGTCCGTTTAAGGAGCAAATATTACATTACATTGAGCCTAATGGTACTAGGAAAACAGAAGTCCGAATGTTATAGTGATTTACGATTGACTCACGAACTATTAGGTGATGCCGAAAAATCATTCTTTGAATTAAATTTGTGGGAGAAAACGCTTTGGCAAGTGTAATGGCATGTAAATTTACGTCAAAATGATAATTTTATTATCTCACACTCAAGCTTTACAAGTGACTCGGGTAAAATAATAATTCTCAATATTAATAAACGAGACGATCTGATCTAACTGTAAAAACTACCTAACAAATTAATACGATAATACCAATAGATGCAATGCTTCATAGGAGTTTATCATTATATCTAGTAAAGGTTTCACATAACGAAGAGAGGGCAGGTCACTTAGTCTAACCAGCAATCTATATATTAATACGCGGAGAAAAGACTTATGTGCCCCTTTTTATGAATAATGCGCGCACATTATCATATAATGAAAGAGTTTTTACAAAAATATCGTTTACAAAGAAGTTTTAAATGATTCAATTAATCAGGTTTCAAATAATCAGGTGGAACTGTATTCCAGCATTAACTAATAAATAATAAAAAAAACGCAATTTTAAACACGGCGGGTCGCTATAGACTTGAGGTATATTATTTAAAAGCTTACTAACGCTTTTGTAAGTAGATACTTCAATTACGATCATAAAACTTTCATAGTACTTAAGCTTTGTTAGTTGTAAAAGTGGGACATCTAAAATGCTTTCTCGGTGATAAATCGTTTTGCTACTGGCGTCCTACAATAGAACGTCGCGACTGCAATAATCCATCACCATAGATTAAAGATATGATACTCTATAATTTTTCTATGATATTCGTAGCTATGCCGGATACCCAATAGACATTTTTTGTCCGTTCACTGACAAAGTTAAATTCTAACCTGTATGTATACATTTGTTTAAAAAACAGGTTAAATCGGGTTGGACATTATCAATATTAGAGGCATTACTGACTCATTGCCAGACAATAAAGAAGAAAAATGAAAGTCAATATTTATATACCATATGTAATTTTCAAATAGATAACAAAACATGAATTAAATTAACGTAAATTAAAAAAAAAATCAGCGCGCTAAATTCACTCTTGAAAAATTTGCTTTTCCAAACGCATCAAGAAATTAACTACAAAAATTAAACAAACTGTATAGGTATGCAACCATAAATATTACAAACATGTTACTCAAAACAGTTTAAAGTAATGTTTGTTTAAACGACCGAAGATCACGGTGTTACGGTGTTACTGGAAGAGTAATGATCGAGTTTACCGTAGTAAACTAGTAAATAGTGAGTCATTCGCCGCTCCGATTCTCTTAGCAGACTTTCCCTGCGTTCCGGTGCGATATATCTTACTGTTAGGCCTGTTTCGATTTATTGTTGTTTAAGGACATCGTTCTTGATTGTAATCTAGACGCGGAGTAATTGGTAGACTGGGTTTAGGTAGAACTGGGCATCATTGAGGCACTTGTGTATGTTAAAAGATAAGGGGAGAACGTGGAGTATGATAAAATTAAGAGATATTAGCGATAAAAATAGTTATTAGTTATTAATAGTTATTAGCGATAAAAGTTATTAATGCAGATTACTTGAAGATGAGAACTACATTTTCAGCAATTTTTAACAAACTTCAAAAAAGGGAGGATTCTCGGTTCGTCTGTATTTTTTAGCAATTTTTACGTTCAAAATCATCCCTATTGCCTTAAAGAGTTGAGTGAAGTGGTATTTCAAAATTTGTTTTATTGTTTTAACTTGAAATCTTTGAGGCACATAATCTATTTTCTCTATTCAAACCAAAAGAACTTTAAACCTTAAGCTAAATTCTATAACAACGATTTTTATGGTAAAAGACGAATAAAGGCCACCTGAAGGTCACCATGGATTATGGACTAACACCAACGCTTCAATAGCGTGAGAAGAAAGGGAAGAACGCTCATTACTAGCGCTTTGACATACCTTAAAATAAATAACACTACACACTCATAGCCTCAAACTAGGATTTCCCGGGTCATGGGTGCCGTGGACAAAATAAACAATTATTTTTTGAATTTAGAATAACGTCATATAGTTAACCATGTATTGTCATCCAAACGAAAAGTGTATACAAAATTTCAACTCAATCGGTTGAAGATATCTACTTCAAAATTGAGTTGCGAGATTTCACCGGAACATACATAGTTGCTTACATACAAATTACAAGTTAAATAAAAGCTTTTAAAAATAGATAGAGCTTCTTCAAAGCAGATTTATTAGTGGGAGTGGCGCAGGCTCCTTAGGTAGCGACAAATAAGTTAAAAGCTAATATTCTGTGTTAAATTATAACCTAAGTATCCATCGGACCGAAAATTACCTCTTCACTGGAACTACATCTGATTAAATAAAATTGGAGATTTTTTATCTGTACCGCTAACACGGTGTAAACAATTGTTCGAATTATTTTTAATTTTTGTGCACGGAATTATTGTGAATCAAACCGTTACATCTTATAATTAATTATGTTTGAATAATTAATACGACGTTTTTATAACTTTTTATAAATCTCCTCTAATTAGAAACATACGATGTAAAATTTAATTAAGATTTTGTGATTTTAGTGTTGTAAATACAAAAACATACATACGTACGTTACATAATCATGATTTTTGTATTGTTCTTACGATTTGCTACAATTACTGTATCATATATTTTTGTGCCATAGATTTATTTTAAACTGTGTGTATAATAATATCTTTTTAATGTATTTATTTTTGCGCTTACTTAAAATGTCACCTAATTCATGGATCGTATAAATCAACCTCCTCTTAGCATTAATATTACAACTTTCAATTCACAAGAAATAAAGTAATGATTTTTAAATCTATAAAATTTGATTAGATTATTAGATTAACCCATTAATGCCGCCCTACAGGGCACGGGTCTCTCCTCATCCCTGAGTAGGTCTAAAGTATACTTCACTACACTGCTCCAGTATTATACTGGAAATTAGAGGGTAAACAAGAAAAAAGATCTTTTAAACTTGACTACGTCTGAATCGAAATAGTTAAACTATTTGAACCAAATATCTTAGTAATTAAGTAATATATTATTTATCAATTCGCAATATCTAAATGTTGTAATGTTCGGCACAATTAGATATAACTATATATTTGATCACACCAATTAGTATACACGTAACACTAACGACACAGTTTATATAGAAACCGGTTCGTTTTTCCTATTACCACAAGCTAAGGGCTTGCAAAACCTATCGATGGGTTGGAATGTTACATAAAGTGCCTTTGCCGACTAACCGACATATCACCAGATAGCCTTTCGCGACTGGTTGCTATCAAGCTCAGCGACTTGACCGTGTGCGAGCGAAAATGGTATTTGTGTGTTGGGAATAGGAGATAAAACGGTGCGGCTGCCATCTCGCACTTTCTTCCTGTATAGTTGACATCTTTGTGGTGCAATCGCGTAGCATAAAATGTGAATCCGTTGGTGTTGCACACATACATTATACGAGTACTTAACTTTTTTGCTAATTTTGTAGTCTTACAGTATTGCAGGTACATTTACTTAATACATATTGTATGTGTAATAAACATATTAAAAATAAAAATGACATTAAAATGACTTAATCGTATCATTTTTAAAAATGAATATATTACCATTATTATTATAATCACTTATATAGATTACGTAACGTTATAATAGTGTTACCTAATACTTACTATAAAATGTAAATATTAGGCGTAAAATGTTATGCGCAGTAGCTAAAACTTATTTGAATTAATAGATTATGATTCATATAGCTCAGTTGGTAATGACTCTACCTACTCTACAGACAGGAATAAATAAAATTAAATTTGTTCTTAGACTGGATGTTTGCGACTTTCTGATTATTTTTTTGTTGTGTATACACAATTGTGGCTTTACATCAATAAGCTATATACTAAAGGTTCCTAGCTACGAATATTCGTGTCGACCAAATACATACGTGATTATACTAAATTGATTCAGCAATGCACCTGCAAAGTGTTTTCTTACTTTGATTACCGATGCAATCAAGCAACAAATATAATTCCTGTATTTTTTATTAGTCTTCTAACTTATACTTAACGGATTTCGCATATGTCAAAATCATTTTCAATTAGATACAATTGTGACTCTAAATCATTTTCAAATTTACTTATACACACAAAAAACATTAAAATCGGTTAAACCGTTTAGAGTAAATAATATACAAACGAACATTTATAGAAATATAGTTGTAATAATACGAGTACCATAGATAAGTTATGGACACAGAATAACAATTGATAGCAATGGATAAAAGGTAAAATTTAATCGCACGAGACATTTTTGAGACGCCAAATGAGTTCGATTATCTTCTTCCTTATGGTCTAGATTGCGGGAAAGGACTAGATATTCCTTTCAGGACCTAGATCGATAAATATGCTCGATAAGATTTCCCTCCTTATTCGAGTTGACAATGATATTCGTTATCTGCGCTAATGGGGAAATATTTGTTTCTAAAGTTTCAATGTTACGATTTGATAAAATTTTATCTGTTATTTTTTGTTTTTAATTTTTTGGCGGCGCAACAAAAGCGCGGTAAGTTTTTTTTTTAATAATTTTCACCAACATAAGAATTCATACTAGTTATTCCGAACTGTTATATAAAAAGGAAACGTTATTTTTGTTTTTAATTTTTTGACGGCGCAACAACTAAAGTAAAAAGCGCGGTAAGTTTTTTTTTAATGACTTTCGCCAACATAAGAATTTGTACTAGTTATTCTGAACAGTTATATAAAAGGAGACTTGAGAGAATTTTTCTTCTCTTCTTTGCTTGTTGATGCTTTTTGTGTTGCCTGTCTGTGGACGGTGGTGACTACATGTATCACGTGGTGTGCTCAATTTATCAATTATATACATAAAGAAGTAAAGATTGTATATGCAATTAATATAGATTTCATTAAGCTGTCTAACTAGTTGACCCTTGAATCGAAACTGGTTCTGGTATATTTTTTTTTAACGGATTCGCCGACTTTCCGGTGAGAGGTATAATTATAATTATATATCCTAACATCCAATTTACAGTTCATTCGGTTGATCCTTGTGGCTTAATGGTCACTACTCGGACTGCCATTCGAAAGGTCCTGAATTCAATACCCAGCGAGTCAAAACTTTTAATGTTATGTAACGTTTAAATTTATGTTCTCGGTCTGTGTGTGCCCTTATCTTTGTGTTGTCCATAGCACCCATGACAGGAATTCCTAGTGTGACGCTATAAGTGTGTAGCGTTACTTATACATATATCTATTGTACAGTCAACTTATACTACCTGTATTCGAAGACGTACTGCATCTAATCTTGCATCCAAAAAGAATTACCAACAAATTTTATTTAATCTATGCCTGCAAATTGGCATGACTCTTGCGTTACTATGGTAATCGTATATACCATATTTATTTATTTACTCTGTGTATGTAATTTTAGTATTCAAATAAAATGTATTCGTATTGTAATCTTTGTATACCATCGGACTACGCTGGGAAAATTGTAGTCGAGGTTTAGTAAGATTATATTAAAAGATTCAACCTTTATAGTTGACATTGACGATGTGAACATAGCTATCAACACCTTCATGCTAAACACTATGGCGTAAGTCTACACAAACCCATAGGTTTCTCACTATATCTCTGTCAATCAATTTTACACTCTATTGTCTTACACATAATTGCGATAATAGTATGTGTTAATAAGTCTGTAGATGCATTCATTGTCGTAGTGAGTTTCGACAGAGCTCCTAATGTAGTTGCGGTTTGTTAATTAATAATATTAATTGCTTGCTATCTATCAATATTATTGTATGTAGTTATTGTATGTTATCAACTTTCAAATTGATTATCAATTACTTTGATGATGATAAACATGTCCGCAGACTTATTAGTTCTCTTACCTCAAATAATATTCAAAAAAGAAAAAAAAAACATTTGAAAATTTATATACATATATGTTTATGTTCAAAGATAAAAAGAATGTTGCCATGTTTGAAAGAATCAAAAAGTTTTGTTAAATATTTATTCTAATTTACATATATTGAAAAATTGTTAAAATTTGGATTATTTTATCCTATTAGAATAAGAAATGTTTATTAAAAAAAAATTGATATTAATTAAATATTGTTAAATTTGTTGAAGACGTGTTGAAGCGTAATAGTGACTACTTAGCATGTTCTTGCCATTTTAATACAGACTAGGTGAGCCAGCTAACGTTGCTTTGCGAAAATAAGTAGATAACTTTTCTGGTTGATTTTTTACACCTTGTGTCGGAAAAACCCTAATATCTTACTTAACCCTATTTTTTCCAAAATAAAGTCGAATGGTGGTAGCTTTCGAAGGTAGAATTTTTAAAATCGGTCCAGTAGTTTTTGAGCGTATTCGTTACAACCAAACAAACGAACAAAGTTTTCTTCTTTATAATATTAGTGTAGATAGTGTAGATAAATGCGTACGTTCGGATGAATGTTTGTTCCTCACTCACACAGTACGGCTAAACGGAGTCTTGTTGAAATTTGACGTAATCTGTAGTTTGGAGTAGCGCATAAGCTACACTACATTCTAATCCTTCAGAAAATATGTATGTTCTTCTCACGAAGGAATTCTCAAAAGACTAATTTCATGGATATTAAACTCGGTATACTATAAAATACTTATGAGATTTAGTCCTGAAAGAATCAAGTAATCTATAAAGTTAAGGGAACTAAGTTATTTTCGGCACCTAATAGATTAAAAAAATAAATATATTGGTAGCTTTCATAAAACTTTTTAGTGACAGGACTATAAAGTGATATTATGTCAAGTTTTTGTGTCTCCACATCAAGTAATGATTTTGTCATTACCACCTGTACCATTAGGTACTTACGTTAAAAAATCTCGTAAGTAAAGCAAATTCGCATAGTAGAAGTTACGAACGGAATTTAATAATTGAATTGGACTTCTATTATTTTTGCTTACCACTGCAATGTAACTTTAAAATAACATCGGTAGCGAAGAACGAAAGCGCATTCCGTATCCGAAGCCGAACAGATGAAACGAGAGATCGAGATTTCACTTTCGACCGCAACTGTTATAAATTGTGGACCCAATTTGAGACCTCTCGGTTTGCCTTCGCTCTGTGTAATTAGGTACAGTGAAAATATTAACTAACTAGTCCGGATTATAGGTATGCATCGACAGGTTCCATGTCCTTATTGTAAGGACATTTTCTTAACTTGATAAAAGAGGTTTATTAAGTCTTAACTTGATGAAAATACCATCGGAATATCTTTGTATATCGTCGCTTTGCAACTGATCAAATTATTAATTAATATGAAGAAGTAATGAAGTCTGAGTGAAAAAGAACACCCCTAAAAAAATATCCAATGTTCGCTTGTAACCATACATTAGTATTATTTTATTTTTTACTATAAATTTTTAGTTACTCGAGTATCGGCCTGGCCCTGACTGAAACGTTTCCCTGGTTTGACATGAGAGAGAGATGGCAGTTTTGTTACTACAAAATCATACTAAAAAATGACTTCAGAAGATAGATCTATCTAGATTACGTAGGTATACAGGTATACAAAAAGTTGGTGTTCGAAGCTATAGATAACGTCCAGTTCCTAATGAAGTTTTTGTATTTACGGATTGGATTTAGCAATATCTTAAAAGGAACATTATGAAACTGTCATTCATCAGAGTTAACGTATAGGCAGTAAAATAAATTGACAATAAACACAGAAAAGATGACAGGATGATGTTAAACAATAAAATATGGACAATTTATCATCTTAGTACTAAACAGTACAAGGTAAACCGCTTTCGCTTTTAAACACATGTGATTTTGCTAGGTTTTTTGTCGTTTCCAAATGTGCAAATAAAGTGTCGTGTCTTGTGATAAGTTTCTAATCATCTCTCTGGACAAAAGAAATAACCTACTTCAAATAAATACACCGTATTAAATATTCTATACTGAAGCCATACGCATCAAGTAACTACATTATCTTATACTAATATACATATAAAGCTGAAGAGTTTGTTTGTTTGTTTGATTGATTGTTTGGACGGGCTAATCTCAGGAACTACTGGACCGATTTAAAAAATTCTTTTGGTGGAAGATAGTCCATTTATAGAGGAAGGCTATAGGCTATAGAACATCACGCTGAGATGAATAGGAGAGGAGCAACGATAAAAAATATTGCGAAAACGGCAAAATTTTGAGCTTTCCATGCGTGCGCTGAGTAAACGGTGAAAGTTACTCAA
>DWJN01007130.1:0-10190 GCA_018248895.1 Carystus phorcus | reverse complement strand
ATGCAATCGGCTTGGTACGAAGCAGAATAAAATAAATGGAATCACTTACCAGAAATATATCATTATATCTTATATACTGTGGACTTACCCACAGACATATATGTACTAGCTTTTACTCGAGGCTTATCTTGAGTTGAAGCCCTTAAATAAATATCACATATCATTACATAATGTAAAAATATATCTTTTTTTAATAAAAAATATCCTATGTCTTTTTAATACCTTTCAGAATAATTGCACAAAGTTTCATGACAATTGGTTAAGTAGTTTTGGCGTGATAGCGTAACAATTAAACATACATTCACATTTATAATAAGGATATACATATATGTTGTATATATATATACAACAATTGTGGCGCAATAGTGACCGGACTAGTGTTCTCAACGAAGTATACATTTTGGTGTATCTGTGACACCCACGACTTTAGCCTGGATGGACAAGTGAATAAGAAGCCATATTTCAATTAAAAAAAAAATAACAATCTCATCATAATCCTTACTTATACACCCACTCACTTTATCGCAAATGGAAAAAGTATCTCAGCAGAAATGGATATTGGAATTTCGATAATCATTTTTAATATCGTTATCAAAAGCCGATGTAAATTTTCGATACCTCAATGTAAAATGTTTCTCCGGGATATTACGTCTTATCCTAACCAAACAGGCCCGCAAGTATTAATGTTGAATATAGATATCGCGTTCAATGTATAAAATGTATGTAAGTGGTTATTTATCATTTAATACTTATGAGATTTCGCCAGTACTAAGTATTGCATTGACAGCACCAAATGAAACAAATGTAAGCATAATTAATTATATCTTGCTATTTAATCATTTAAAACTAAATACTATCTTACTATTCAATATTTCTTACGTTTCTTTGCTTTGATGACATACATCATAGTATCTAATTATATGTATATACTAGTAGACCTGGCGAACTTCGTATCATCTTAGAAAATTTGTCCCGTTTTTGTTTCTTTTCAAACATTAGATCCAGTAAAATGTATTTTGTTTAACAATATGTATGTAATTAAAACCATTCGTTTTAAACAAATGCAATCAAGAACTACGTGTGGTTTTGTTGTAGCTTCGATTCTCTGATTCACAACTAGGATAATTTTTAATCCAAGCTATGTGAACCAGTGCTTCATTTTTTAGTTTTTAACGCTACTAGTCATTAATTAAATTATTCGAAATGGAATTTTATATAAAATATTATGTACATTACCCATGGATAGAGGACATAAATTTATATTCTTGTAATTAATTAAAGGTAGGTTTCAATGATATATTTCGCCCTTTTATAAATCTTAGAGAATAAACAATTTTTAATAGAGGTATGTAATGTACTGGATGTATGTGGTACCATTTGCGTTGAGTCCAAGCCAACCACTCCAGTTCATGAAACTTTCTGCTGAACAATACATGAAGTTATAGCGCCAGGCTCCTTCCGGTGATTTCCACGCAGTATAAAATTAAAGGTACTCGTGCATGATGGTGGGGATTTTTCTGCTTCTTTAGAGTTTTTTCTAGCTTACCTTGTCTAAATTAGTTTTTTCCATGTTTCGATGTCAGTATTAATGCCGATACTCCGCTTTCTTTTTGGTCAGAAATACCGCGGTAATGTTTTCAGTCAAAAGTTATGTATATAAATGTCTATAATTTTTATATAAGATTAAAAAGATATAGAGTTACTTTACGAAAACTTCGTTAAACCTACATATATTCTACTTGGCTAGGTCCACGTTCATGTCCCCGGATGTAATCTACAAGTTAAAGTATATCTGGGAGCTAGTTTAATAAAGTTAGTAAGAGAGTTGATAGATCGCTTGCTGGCAGGGAAGTTAGCGTCGGAAATCAGTTTGAAAGGCTACCTACGTTCTGGTAACTTATTATTATACGTAGTTTAAAATGTGTATCTCCAATTTTATAACTATATAAAGAAGATACTCGAATTTTATGCATGTAATAGGTTTGTAAATAAAATACTCAATTGAATTACTATAATGTGCGATTTAGTACAATACTTTTACGTTTAGCCCTATGAATATTTAGTTTGCAAATTATTTATTTAGAAAGCATCACAAGTAAGCATACTATTTTTAGTGGGTAATAATACATTGGTTATTGCATCTTTTAGTTCTAAAAATATATTTTTTTAATATTGATCTAAATGTCTTCTAAATTTAATTATTTAAAAAGTAATGTAAATCATTGACAATAAATAAAACCTCGTCTCGCTTTTTAGTAACTAATACTACAAAGTAATTGAAATGCGTTTAACGTATCATTTCCTGCCGCATATAATCTAGATAACTTTAAGATAGAAGAAAAGCAATATTATGTTAATAATAAACTGGAATAGCCCAACGTTTACTCGGAAGCTAGAAAATACTCAAGATATTTTCCGATTATCCAGTCAAGAGGCGAGGCGATCACGTTTTATATTTATTACTAGGAACCCAACATCGTTACGCTTCGAGAAACATGACCATTAAGTTTATGAAGTGCATTGAAAAATAACAGCTTGACATCTAAAATATTAATACTAAATGAAGCGAACACAAAACACAACCGAGGAATTTTAATGTTTTTGATAGAAATTCACTGTAAGAAAAAAATATTTATATTCGGTGGTTCCTATTTTGCGTGCAGGAGGTTACCCCTGTCATTAGACATAGTTTATACTTTTAGTAGATCAGTAAAATTATAAATGATAATATTACTTTCCATAATACAATTAGATAAATATTGTTATTATTATCACAGATTTATGTCAATAACAAGTATAAATTTAGCAGTTTGATGTACCTAATATCAAATCACAATCACGTGTACCGAACATCGTTATTTTCAATCGTATTTCCACTGCGGTCGGGTTTGTAATGACGGTAATTATCGCAGATGTGTCCCAACACAGAGTTGTAACTAAAATACTCACCCAAATTAATTTCTATAGGTACCAGCAGAATCCTGTCACATATAAGATATTCTATACAAATAAATTGGGTTCTACAGGTTATAAACGTAACACAGTATTGACAATCTAACGATAGACAATGGATAGACAACAATAATAGAGTTTTGATTCGGTTTGACTACCTAACATATTCCTAAAAACAAACAATATATCATAAATGTTTTAACATGTTTTGATTCTATGTTAGAAATGTTAACAAGCTGGTTTTTATTTCTATTTGCCATGCGTATCGCTTTTCATGTTCATGCGAAGTAGTTTATCATCAACAAATCAACATATACACTTGTTTGCCGACTATTATGAAAATTAGACTGGTTTATGTAGGAATTAAACGACACTACGACAAAACTGACAGTGATTTTCAAGGATTTCAAGTTCAAACAATAAAACCGCTTCATTTACTGGGTTCTGTTCTAATTCTTGACATTATTGATGATTTTTGAACCGAAAAATAGTTGAATACAGTTTATCGTGCCTGCAATGTCTATCTATCTAATACCTGAATTTTCGATTTTATCCCTTAAATCGTTTTCTATAATGAAATGGACCACATACATACACATATTATATTATGTACATATAATCACACCATTTTCCCTTTGGAGTAGGCAGAGACAACTTTCTTCCACTTGTTACGATTCTGATATAATAATATGTACCTCTATCGCTTCATCAACTTTCATGACTATTTAGTCCAAATATTTCACATTTCGAAATCAATACAAGCAAATATAAAAGAAACAATAGATATGAGAACGTGTTGCCGGGCAGGTAATCCATTACTGTTGAAATTTTACACACACATCGGTTTGTATTTGAGTAACTACACGACTGACACCACTGTGCTTTGATCAGCGAAAATATTGAAAGCCGAGTTTGATACAAACATGCGAATATTCATTGAACACTCAACTCGCATTGCATATTGAAAGGAGCGCAGCAAAAGCCCTTAATGTGATTGCTGAAGCTACTCGCATAAGCTCTCGGCGTTGTTAAAATGATTTTCCCAGAACACCGGATGCGACGTCGACGTGGAAGCGTCTCTAGCGACGCCGCGACGTCACGGCGTCCGGATCATTCTCGAGTGTCTTTGATATAAGACACAATGAAGCTATGCCGTCAAACTCAAATGCTTCTTTAACTGGACATAATCGGCAATGCATTAAAAGCTGTTATATTATTATCTATTACTAGGATTCCGTTGCGCTTCTGTGAAATTATACTTTTTTTACGCATCCACTAAAATGTATTACAATAAAATTTTGTCACTATACAAATATCATATTCACGCCAAATTATCCGTTTACATGACATAAAACCTATAGGTATAGGCTCCATATATCTCAAATCTCAACATCTAGTAGCTTCCTTGTATACTTTATACTAATTGTTATAAATAACTTACTAATACTTATAGATACATAAATTTTCACAGATAACCAATATTCAGAAATGTTATACATATAATATTTTTTTGTTATTTAAAACAGAATTCTCAAACTGATAAGTAACAAAAGTTTTGTTCGAGATATCGTGCTCTGTCGAATTTAGCTGTTACTACTGTTCCTCTAACTGTAATAAATAGTTATATTTTGTACTGTGAAGAGAATTATGTCGGAACGATAAAATTGAACTACTTTGAAAATCGACTGCGTTGTATTAAATAATGATCCAGAAAAATCCGAAACATTTGATTCCTTTCATCCTGTCGATAGCTATCGCGTAAACATTTGAATTTTGTTTTGCAATTCGGCATTCCGTATCAGAGCGTGGTTAGGAAATCGTAGGGCTTTGCCATTTACCAGAATAGGCTCGTTTCAAGCGTCGCGGATACTTTAGAAAATATTTTTTAAGAGATTGAGATAAATTTAATTTGTAATATAAATTCAGTGCTATAAATATACACTTGGCGTCAAATGATAAGCTTCGGCATGGCGTTATTTGACTACGTTCCATCGAGTCTATTCTTCTTCAGTAACAAAGCGGGACTCCACCGATTTTCCGCCCCATTACTGTCATGATAAACGGTGGTTTGTTCTCACGACGCCATTTACATCCATTAAGAAACATGAACGATTCAGACGTTATGATATTTTAATGTGTGTTTATTGCAAGATCACTTTTCTATGGCGTTGAGAAAGGTGAACTGGTAATCAAAAGGTTGCTAAAATATAAATTATGTTATAGTAACCAATTTTATTTGCTTCGGTAAGAAAATATACATATAAGAAACCGTAACAATGTCTGCACATATTAAAATGCATATATTATTGGTATTATCATTATTTATTAACGCATATGTCTAGCTTTAGATTAACCCACTATAACCATTTTTATGTTTATTAAAATAATTATAAAATAATAATTTATGTGGCAAAACAACGTTTGCTGGGGTCAGCTAGTTCCTAATAACACACATTTACTTCTTGCGTATGACTTCGGAATTAGGATTTTTAATATGGCGTATTTAATTGAAGTTCGTTTTTTTCTTTTGCCCATTGACAAAGTATTTTTATTATAAGGTATTTCAGGAATGTTTGTCGCTCATTTTATTATAACGTATTTTAGGAATGTTTGTCGTTAGTGTTGTTCTCTGAAGTATCTGAAGTTTTTGTCTTCTTTAGTTGATTTTTTAATATTTCCTTATTGCTTGCTTTAATAGAGTCACCGGTATAAATTTTGCGTTGTTTATCAAACAAAAAGTGTAACATTTTCAATATTAATACTCATAACAATTGCTAAATTTTGACCTAAAGTAAAAATAAACCTTAACACGTCTATTACGATAAATTTCAAATAATCCTCGTTGAAATATTGCTTCTTATTTTTCTTTGTAGGTAACATAAATTCATATCGATAAAACATTCTCATCATAAGGCCACAGTATAACCTTCGGCTAATTACGAAATGCGAGTTTCATGTAGCGGTTGATTCTAAGACAACAGTCGGCAAATTAAAAACTCACTAGAGACCTGAATTTAATTTATAGTATTAACAAAATCTTTAAAATAAATTTATAAATGTTCTTGTTACATTAGAATAAAAGTATTACTTTCTGCACTTCTTCACGTAGACTTTAATCATGTCACATCGTATGTACATGCGTGCATTATTCTTAAAAAGGAACACAAAAATTTCTTTACACACCTGTAATATATTTAGACTACCATTATTTTAAATTCATGGCTTTGTTGGTTCGTGGTATTTTCGCCTTTATTGCTTCATTTTGCAGTGTCATTCAATGGAAATTACAATGGAGTTGGCACAGAGACAAAACAAGCACTAACTAGACAATATTTAAATCACCTTCCATTACGCTACGTGATGCTGATAGCTCATCGTATAATCACATATTATTTTGTACTACAAACTTCCTATCAATACGGTCGAGAAGGTATTCCAGATAACGAGTACTGATGTTTTCGAAATGCATTTTGAGCAATATATTTAAGTAGCTACTAATCCTTTGACTTGTAAAACGGCTATCAAATTTAACCACTACCTAAATATAATTAAGTGTACATTTTCAATCACAAAACCAACATCGAAGTCAAGCAAATATGCTAAAGGTTTATTTTTAAAACGCCATAAGTACCTACTCGTTAGTTTCAGATATTGTATTAATATTTCGACCCAATAGCATAGGCAGTTCACGGGAACAAAGAAAGTGCGACAGCTTTGAGAAATTCTTCACAAATAATAGTGAATGTATGTACATGAAAAAACGCGTTTATAAGTGCTTTACATAAACATACGCTATTTTCGTTTTTAACCGACTACAAAAAAGGTGGAAATTCTCAATTCGTACGTATTTTTTTATAATTTTTCAAATCGGTACACCTAGTAAAATATTACGATTGTATCATCCAAATGGTCCTTTTTGTTTCGAAAGCTGGTGTTTGGTATGTTAGTCCTATTTAAGAACGACATCTGACTAGTCATTTTTGAGTTATCCCTAATAATGCGCTTTCACATGATTCGTAGGACTTTGCAATTGGAGTATTAAATATGGTTAGTTTAATTAAAGACCGTTTTTCTTTTGTCCATTAACGATGCGATTATCTATTTTATTAGCTTATAGTAAGACAAGTTAGTGAGGCGGTAATGTTCGGAACAAGCCGGAGATAAACAGGAAGGAAGCCATGGCGAAACTACGGCGGTGTGCGAAATTGCGCACTGGGAGATAAAGGGTTGTCGTGTAACACAGGTGTCCCAGTGGATATTATATAGGATGCCCCAAAATATTGCTCAGCTCGTATAGATACATAGTGTTACGGTGTTCAACTAAATGAAACTTTTGAACATGATTATAAAGTAGCGTCCTATTATAACAACAATTAAGGTGGATAGCATACGAAGATATGTAATAATTGGTTTGATCATGAGAGTGGGCGTTTTTATCCTAGACGCGATTAACGTTAATAAATTAGAAGTAATTTTTTTTTAAACGCAAGCTTTTTTATTTAAACGCCCTAAAAGAATAAAATAAACTGTTTCTTTAAAAATTTTACAATCAATATATAACGTCGTTACACAATTTATATGATACTAGATGACCCGCACGAACTTCATATCGCCAACAATAAAGACCTACCGTGTAATGTAATGTGGTAACGCAACACTTTTTTAATGTATGGAGATGTTTGACAAATCGGAGACTATCAAATTCACTTACACTATCGCTCTCGATTTCCCTTTTCCTCTGGCAGATATGATTTATTTGTAAATCATGAACATTGAAATAAAATGTGGTTTAATTAAAATTCGAAAATAATCCCTTGGGACTCTACTACCGGGATAAAAAGTATTCTATCTTTTAAGTTGGACCAAACAATAGATATCTAGTTTTTAGTAGTTTAGGAGTCCATCGCGGACAAACACTGTGACACGTACCTACTTTATATATATTAAGATAAATTTCCGTTGGAGTCATTAAGCTTAATTTATTTAGAGCCGCTTGAAAATAATTGTAAATATCTATTAAATTCTTTAATATGTCTATGCAATACTTGGATGTCTATAAAACACAACTATAATGGAACTTAGTAGTCTAAAATGGAATTAACCACTTAGGGGCTCGCTTACACAGATAATACTATATTCACAGAACTTAGCTTTCACAACTTCTATTCACATGGGCTTTGATTTTGATTTACAGCTAAAATAGCTATTTTAGTGCATACATATTTACATACCAATTACTTTAACTTAAATTATTCGAAACGTCCATTGTTCATCTCTCACATCTATACTTTAATTAATAATATTATAAAGAGGTAAAGTTTGTAAATTTGTTTAACAACAAGTGACACAAGGTAAAATACATATCGAAGTGAATAATAAAATAAATAAATTTCTTATTACAATACAATATTATATTCGATAAGCGGTTGAATGTTGGGTTATTAATACATTTCATATTTATTTATCAGTATTATTTATATTTGATGTTATTTAGATATGTATTCTGCATAAGGCACCCTTCCGAAACGGTGGCAGATGCAAAATATTTGACGTTCACAAGTGTATTTATAAATACATACATGAAATAAATGATTGTAGTCTGAAAATATTACCGAATTATATCTTCAGGATCATCCAATTTATTTTAAAGTATATAATAATATATGTAAGTTATTCGTATCATATTGTACGAGATGTCTTAAAATAGACCATAAATCAAAACACAAATTATTTGCAGGTAAGAAATAATAAAAACGTACCAATGATTAAGTAATAAAACTACAAGCAACGGAAACTCTCTTTAATTTATTACACAATATTTCAGAGCACTCGGTAAAAGAGCCATAAAATTTTCTATCAAATAAAGATTTTAATAATAATTATCTTGTATACGCAAAGAAAAAGCTAAGTTATGAAAGTTAAATGGATAAGAAAAGTTTAAATTAACTTGGAATTCAGTGTTGTAGAAGCTGCGATAATATCAAATGTGAATCTTAGAGAAAATATTATCAGGGACATAAATAAACGTAAGATATAACTTATGATACCTATTCATGAAATAAAATTACGTAATAAATAATTTGTTCATTACTTAAAGTATATTTTCACAATATTTTATTTCTTTAGAAAACTGAATCATTCTTACAAAACTTTATGTTATTTACGGACAATTATATGCCGTGGTGTTTATGTACAAAAAACATTGAATAGCGTCGGTACAGAAGAATTGCGTATTTATTTCTTTCAATAGTAGGTATATTACAAAAAGTTTCAACAGCGTGATTCAAAGTAAAATTGAATAATGCCATCTAGTTGAATTCTTCTGCACCGATACGACGTAATTTTATGATATTTCCCACATTTTTCTAGACAAATAAGCACCATTTACTAAATAGGTCGGTATCAGACTTCGACAATTTGAACATGCAGTATATGAATGTTCACCTAAAACTTTGGTTTAAATAATAATTACGATAGTGTAATGAAATTATGTTCATTTATTAAAAAAATTAGTTAAGATGAACTTGATTTTAAGTATGTTCATTTTAATCAAATAGCATTATGTTATGAGAATAGCATTGGGTCTTTACGTCGATTTAAATAATTCGATCTCAATGTTATTTCGAGTGTAGGTGTAGGTATTAGGGTATGGGCTTCCCGAAATGAAGCGAATGCGATTACTACTAGTAAAATGAAAATAATAATATTCATGATTATTCTGTTTAAAACATAAATGTACCGGTAGATATGAATTGAAAGTTTTTAAATTAATTTAGTTGTGCACTACGAAGCTCCACGACTTATAAGTTAACACTTTATGCGATGCGCCGTAATACAGTAAAATCGGAACTACGAGTACACGGAGCAAATATTTATTGTGATAACTTGCTTGAAAGTTAGTATTACTTTTCAAGTTGTGTACAGAATACAATGCCGTTGAGATGCTCTATCCTTAGCCGTGACTTTATTACTCACTGGGCAACGGATAGCAAAGTTCAAGTATAATCCTACGTAATTTAATGTGCAGAAGTACTTATTTTTGTAGTCATTGTTGTGAAAGAGGATATTTTAGTTTATACCAACATAATAAAAGGTCATAGATAAGTAGGCTGTAGGTAAAGGGCTCATTTTATTCTCAAATCCACGAGTATCTGAAAAACAAATGACGTCTCTGGATCTCATCTTAAGGAGGTAGTTGGTTTGTTAGAGCATTACCTCATCCAGTGCAAGCGTTATTA
>DWJN01007129.1:0-10190 GCA_018248895.1 Carystus phorcus | reverse complement strand
TCTTTCATACTATACTTTAAGCCAAGGTTTATTTTACTTGGTCTAATAGAAATTTAAACCGGTACTTTGCTAGTCCACGTTTTGTAATAAGGCCGTAAAATTTTAAGTATCTGTTTTTGGTATAATATATATTGGAATTATATAATTTCGTAAGAATAAGTACAGCTACTTACCCCTGTTTTAGGCTTTCTGGATTACCTTGGGAGTTCGTCAGAAAAAGCACGTGCATTGCGAAATGGGATAGTTATACAAGTAAGGAAAACCGAATTTTATGTTTAAATACAATTGTAAATGACAAAGCACTTTTTATGCATAACTTCATTAGGTACCTAAATAAACCTCATCGACAACTTACCCATAATTATAATAAAATTTGTATGATAAAATTCTTACAGATATTTTGAGTTATTGAAGTAGTAATTAGTACCATTTTAAGTTGATTAGGACTCGACATTATTTTTGTAAGTAAAAAATACGTTATTTTGTAATTTGTAATGTATGTGGACCGTGAAACTCGTTTAAATAACATAGGCTACCCTTAATCAAAGGACACAATTTTCGACATCGGTAGGTCTTATTTAGAAAAATTGGCCATGTCTTTTGCGGTCATAAGTTGTCATTACTATGTTGAGTTATTGTATGCTTATATAGGTTCCTGGTTACGGATGTAGCTTTTGAAATAGTTGACTAATTGTTTGATAAGTTATCCTTCGTGAAATATTTCTCAGATAAATAATTTAGATTCTTAACATACACAGCTTATATATTCTTTCTTTTATATACTATTACGATCGCTGCCTATTAAACATATAGCATTATGATATATTCTGTAATAGTACCATGTACCTATTTATGGCGGAATAAATATGTTTTTATTTTATTTTATTTTTTATTTTATTATCAACTGTTCGAAATTAATGTTGCTTAAGGAACTAGTTTGCGCCTCTAATTGAGGTGAAATTTATGTAGATCGTATGACTTTTTATATAACTTCTTTAAACATGTTTACCGTGTTGGTGCCCCGAAATACATAAATTAGAATTTCGACATTCATAAGAAAAACCTTTCTAACCTATTCAATATGATATAGTATCGAACTAACAGGTGGTGCCGATGTTGAACCCCGACGGTGTGTTTCTGGGCAGCCATCGCTCGGACCTTCTGGGCTCTGACCCCAACCGCAGTTGGAACAGAGCTACGACTTTCGCCCACCCCGCTCTTGTCGCCATCAAAGAACATATCACTAAGCTTACATCCGAAAAGGTATAACACGAATGTTTCATAAACTTATGTGTTCATTATAAGCCTTTACGGAGATAAAAAGGATCAGAGGAAAGGACACGAAGAAATTTAAACGACCTAGTTTCTTAAAAGGTATATGTTTTATTTTGTAAGGTTCATTTTAATTTTCGCTAGGCTTATCATTCTGAAATAAGCAAAGTTTAAGCGCTTCCACACTTAGATTAATCCCTACTAGGATCCCCTTTGGCGCGATTGGCACAGATAACACGAATAACAAATCACTAGCACCCATGACCCGTGAATAAACATTTTTATATCGTATATATGTCTGTCCCGGCTGGAAATCAAACCCCGGGACCTGTTATTTTGCAAGAAGGGTTTCTGCTAGTTCACGAGGTCTTCTAATGACTAGGTTTCATAAAAATAATATCTACATTTTCGAGCTTTCTATGAAATAGCAAAAAGCGAAGCGAGCAGTTACTAAATAAAACCTATTTAATCGTTAAAATTAACATAATGTAACATAATATTGAGTTAACAAGAACTCCCTATTAGAACTTCCTATGGTGTGTATTTTATTATGTTCCAGACGCTGCAATTGGATTTCATTATCGACATCCACGCAGACGTGAGTCATAAAGGTGTATTTGTAAGAGGAAATTCGTACGATGATGTATACAGGTTCGTAAATACATATTAGAATTACCTGCTTGTGAGGAAAATATGTGCTCAAATATATTTTATCACGTCTCATTTAAAATCCAGTCTTAAACTATCCAATGTTAGTCTCGATGTTATGGCATTCAAAAAAGAAACATCAGCACCTAATATGGATGACAAATAAATAAAGGAGGTAAATGAATGAAAATAAGCTAATATAAGAAGTCGTTAATTGCATTAAATGATACAAAGTATCCTAGGAAGGTAGATAGGAAGTTAGGTTACAAAAACCGACCGTTATCAAAACAAACAATAAACTTGCAGCGTTTTCATCGTAACATTTCAGGTACTCGTAACTACGTAACCATTGAACTCTTTAGAAAATGATAATTATAGTATACTTAATATTATAACCATGTACGTATGCCACAGCAATGTTTATAACAACCTTTTTATATTTGTTTTTAGGTTTGAGCGTCATGCAGTGTTACCGAAGTTCCTTGGCGCGCGCATCGAGGCGTGGCAAGTGGATTCATGCTTGTACAATGCTGATGGGTTGCTTGCAGGCGCCGCGCGACGGGCGCTTCCGACAGGCGCCGTCGACGGATACAGCCTCCTCGTCTCTCTCGGTGGTCGACGACTCACCACCAAAGGACCTTATCTGCATTACACAGAGGATGCCTGTATCCTATTTTAATGATTGGCAACTAAGTGTTTGCTTTTGTCGATAGATTCACTGTACATCTAACCTATAGGTATTGTTAATAGCAAAGATCAGACATTTTACGAACGGGGAATTTTTGCAGTTTAAAGATAATTTTTTTAACAAAAACTTCGAATGACTCAGTTGCCAACTGTTTGTATAAACGCCGTTTTAATTTAGGTAATAGACCACAGGCGTTTTAAAGTTGTCAGTTGATGACGACGTATAAATGTTATACCTAATCTTGGAGTCACTGACGATGGACTAGTAAGTAGTAGTAGCAGTAAAAATGATAGCACTAGTCAAAGATTATTTCAAGCTAATCTATCTATTTACAGCTGTATAGTATGGTTCCTCATTATTGTTTGATTAGCTGGTATTTATTAATGGTTTCTTTAACTATAAAATTCAGATGCTAAAATAGGTAGATCTCTGGCTAAAGCACTATGCGACTATTATCGGCATATAGGCGTGATCCCGCCACGAATTAGTGCCAACAAGAAAAAGGATGCGCGGGGACGGAGGCGCCATAAGCGTCCGATCTATGAAAGGGAAAGGTTAGTATCCATGCAATTGTTACCTCCACAAACCTTATTTTATTTTCAATGTTCATTTTCAAGTGATATAGAAACGGATTAGATTCAATACTGCTGCTGATAGATACCTTTACATCTACTAAGTACAAAATAACATTAAATTCCACCCTTTGAGGATTATTTCCATAACCTCGAATGTCTATCGGAATGGACAAGATGCATGGTAACAAGAATTTTTGCAGCCTGGCTGTCTTTTAGTTCTACCATTGTTGTCAAGCGTGTAATATTATAATTATTACATGTTTTCAAAGTTTAATAAAAGAGGATGCATTTTTTTAACATTGGTGACGCCTCTGACAATATAGGAAGTCGGTGCAGACGGTAGTCTGAAGAGATGTCTCTAATACAGTTTTTGACAAACGTGTTTTGTTTTAAAATGTTTATGATTTAAATGTAAATAGTGGGGGGATGTCAGGCCCAGGGGGCGCCAGGGTTTCATTGCACACGGGCGCTACACGAGCTACAGCCGCGCCTGTATAATACCAATCTGTCACAACCTGTAGTCACACCTATGTAGTAATAAAGTTTAGTAGCAGTCTTCTTCATTACGATTTCCGTGTGGCGATGACTTACTACTGCATCGTCATATAACTTCGTAAACTATGATAACCGCAGATCGCCCAGCTCGTCGCCAGAGCGGCGCGTGTTGGCGGCGCGAGTGGTCGAGCCGCAGCTGCCGTCCTCGCCGCCGCTGTTGTTCCGCGCGCTCCCCCCGCGCACCGCGCGCCACTGCCCGCTGCGGCCGCGACCCAAGACTGTGCACCACACTGACAATATCTTGCCTCTCATTAAAGGTACACACTTACTCTGGATAAGTTATGAATTGATATCTAAAGAGTATATTGCAATTTAACTGTCGAAAGAACAGTAAGCAAAGCGTTATACTTACAGATATGACCACCACATTTTTAACGGAGATAAATACAAATATTTAAATTTCGAACAAGTCTAAACTTATGTTGAGTGACGTAGAGAGTGGAAAGAATAGAAAGCTTTTTAAAATCAGTAATAACATTGCTCTACCTTGCAATGGGGTCTGAATTCAAATCCTGCAGACGCTTTCAATTCTTTAAGTGACTAATAGAGCCAGCGAACTTATTACCTTGGAACTTTTGTCTCGTTATTGTAACATCTCCACGAAGCTCGTAGCGTTGTTCTATAGCCTATAACTATCCTCAGTAATTTTACTATGCCACACAAAAAAATAATTTTACAAATTAGAACCAGTAGTTTATGAGATTAGTGTGTTCAACCAAATAAACTCTTCAGCAACATAATATGATTATTAGTACAGATATGTATATTAGAAATGCTTTTATGAACTGTTAATTCCACGTAATGCTCTCAAAGGTGTTTGAAGAGTGCTTAATCACAATTGACATCCTGTACCCCATATTATGAGGTTCAGACTTAGGTATAATATGGGTTGTAATTATTTTTAGAATCAGTAAATAGTGTAACAAGTACTAAATGTAATCAACATATTTTATTTCAGTTACTAATTCAGTCATAGACACAGTTGGATAACTCATATTTACACAGTTTTTCAACTTGGTTAGCTGATATATTTTAAGTGTTCTCTGTGGTATATTCTATGCTGTTTGCAGGTACAGCAGTTCGAACACCGAGGCTGGCGGTGGTCGACCTCAGTGCGTACATCCGCACGCCGCCCGCCAAGCGCCCCCCGCGCCGCGCCCCGCCGACGCGCCTACACCATCTGCCGCTAAACAAGCGGCCGAGCGGTGTGACAGCACGCCAGTGACTAACCTAATGTGTGTTGTTATTCCCTGACTTGACCGCTATATGGAAACGTGATGTGAAAACTTGTTGCAACTGCTAATACTTTGTGAATGTTATTGTGCCAGTTATTGTAACAGATTGAGCGTAATGTGTGACTGTTGTCGAGCCCGAGACCATGTTGTGCCAATACTGTGTTTACCTGTTGTGATGGCGTTCATAATGTGCAGTGTACTCGTGTTCAGTGATATAATAGTGAACTGTGCATTTGCCTTTGTACTAGTGATGGGATTTAACCCTGATTGTGCAGTGTCAAGTTTTAATGATATTATAGAACGATCTTATAAAACATTAAATACAGGTATGTTAAACCACTTTAATGTAGTATAATGTATGAGTAAGCATCCAAAATTTTTATATACAGATTTTATGTCATGTTGGCATAAATAATGATGTAAAATGATGAAGCACAATCAGTTGACGCAACCCATTTGTGTTGTATGTGTTTGATTGCACAAACAGTACTTGTGTAATTGCATGAACAAAGGCGATGCCTAATTGAGGATATTAAATGTAGAGTAAGGGATGTGAACATTATACTGAAACTAAATCAAAATGTACTAGTTTAATATCTGATGTTCGAATCTCTCGTTACCTGTCAAAACAAGTGAAATGTTGTAGCAATGTAAGGTATTATAATCTTATAAGTATCTGTACAGAGATTTAAATTGAAGGGACAAGCTAATGTTTAAGTGTTGAGCATTGAATGTGGTATTATATCGTAATGTATGTACATGTTTAACGGACATTGTACCAGGAGGTGTTCTGATGCCTGTCTGCCGAGCGACTGGCCCCCATCCAAGGATAAATAGGATATTGCAAAACATCTGAACTATCAATTAGTATTTATTGTAAGATCATTCAGCAATTGGCAACCTAAGATGTGTTATATGTATTTGGCTAGGAGATTTTAAGTGCTAAACAGGCTATGTACTCGCATAGCTGTCGTCACCTATTTTAGATGTTGAGATAATTAATGTAATATAGGAAAATTGTAGATAAATTCTTTGTTAATGTTTTAGAACTAATTTATTCTACACAGATATCTGAATTCATTACATATATGTACAGAATTATTACAATATACAATAGTGATAAATGGTGGAATTATCGTAAACGGTTACAAAGGTGGATATGGGTTATGCATATGTAAATACAGTGTTAATGTAAATAGGGGTTGAATGCATCAGGACACCGTTTATATAAAAAGTGTAACATTATAATCAAGGTGAAATTACAGTATTTCGTACCATAAAATATAATATGTAATTAAGGGTTACATTGGGTACGTAACATATGTTTACAATAAATGTAATATAACAGATAAATACCTAGTTACATTGTATTGATGTCAAATGTGTTGTGTAGAATATTTTGCTATATATTTTCTGAGACTTAATGCATCAATAAGAGCTAATAAACTTGTCCTTGTGTTTATGTATATCTGAACCACATGTTTTCCTGTATTTTAGTGGATTGTATAATCTCTGGCAACACTCATTTTTAACTATACAAAGTAAATACTTGTAGACATTGATAAATATATATAGTAAAATGATTTTGAATGCAAAATATTTGTGCTATACAGTACTGTTAATTGCCAATAGTAGGTCTATTTTAGGTTTTGATCTATCTTAGCTTTCTAACAATAACAATGTGTTGTCAGACTCCCGTTTGTACTTTAATGTTTGTTTCTTAAAATTGTAATTAAAAAACGGGATCACTTATCTAAGATATATCTTGAATATGTATAAATTGAAATTAAAAATCTGTATAAATAAATACATGGTTCCATTGAATTGTAGTAATCATTAATTTGATTATATGAACTACTGCCTCCTATGTTTCATTTATTGTAAACCTTTTAAATGTAACTCACTTTATTCAACGTTCTTTTATGTGTATGTAACAATGCAGCAGTGATATTAAAGTTATAATGAATGGTACATTATGTATTGAGTAATTTTATAATATAACTCGTAACAACTGTTTAGTTGCCATCTTAGAATGAGAACTAGTCTTTAATAGTATCTTATGATTAAAAAAAAAATATGAAATTGTTTTTGGTCTAATGAAAATTTACAATTTATTATAGCTGCATAGTAGTAAACCTGGAATAGATATCAAGTAGAGATGGTTGGCAAATGGAAAAATTATAGTGTTTCCATTCATAATTAATATTGAAGAAAACACGTTTAAAATTTTAATTAATGCAATGGTGCTTCGATTGTTATTTTCGAAACGTCATCAGTAAAAATTTTGTTTTTAATCAAATAAGTTTTGAATAGATTTACAAAGTAGAAAAAAATACAATTTTACCGCCAAAATATTTCAATATGGCCGATATGTCATCTAAAAGCAAATGTTTAAATTTAAATATAATCAACGATCCGAAACGGATTCTAATATCATTTTTAATTGTATTGTGGTACGTTGCGAGATGGTATATTGCCGATCTTAGTGTCTAACAGGATTTTCTACTTGATATATGTTCGTTTGTCACACATAATATGGTGATCTACTACATTGTTATCGATGGTATCACAGATCGTGTAGAATTATGTTGTTAATGTAACTTTACTGTGAAAATAAATACGCTTAAATTTTAACATGGAATTCGGTTTTCAATTTTCATGCGATTTTGTATACGTCACAACTCCAGGTAAGTTTGACATTCGTGTTGTAATATAAACGGTACATGCTGAAATTAAATTTAGGTTATCACTGTCCAAAAATGTATTTTAGAGAACTGTATTCGTTTTAAAAGGTATGAAGCAAATGATTTCATGAATGAACGATATGAACCAATCACGGTTTAAGCTGTGCGATTCGAAGTAATTGATTATGACTTAACAGATAATAAGCATTAAATCCGATGATAGGATGTAGGGTACTTTTGGGAAATGATTAAACCGATGCATGAGAACCTCGGGTAGTCCAAAAAGCTTATTGTGATTTTGTTAAAACAGCAATTACCATAAAAAGCATGTATTTAAGAATTCATTTCGTTTTTCGCGCCAAAAATTTGTCAACTGTCGATTATGATATTTGTAAAAAATACAGATCAAATAGAGTTAGAAATAGAATTCCTTTTAAGAAAATTTTCCATTTTGTGTTCCATAATTTTTCTCAGTACTTTTAAAATTCCAAATTGGTTACCAGTGTTACAATATACATCTCTATTAGATTATGTACTGCAACGGGTTTTTCTAAATACGAAATACTTGAGCGGTTCTTTTAATAACTGATACGTTTGACAATCATCCTAGAATAGCCTGGGACTTGTTTCAAGTCAGTTTTGGTCGTTTGCCAAGTTACAATGCATTTTGTATAATATTTTTTCTTATCTTTGAATTTTTTTAATATAATTGAAATAACTTAAACACTATTCACTTGCTTAATTAATACTCGTGTACTTAATTAGCTTGAATGATAAAATTGAAGTTTGTACACCGATTAGTGATGTAATCTAAGATTTATTCATCCTTATACGAATTTATTTTTCATAAGCGTATCAATTAGGATACATGATGTTTTTTAAAGTAGGCAGAATTTGTTAATCACAGTGATCACTCGAGTATATTTAAAAAAATAAGACATATTTTTGCTTTTTTCTAAATTATTTTCCTGTACGGAAACCAAAAATTTTACAATTTTGAGATTGTGGCCATTCCGATGTGTAAATTTTAATACTCAAAAAATAAATTAAAATTTTACAAATATTTTTTTAACATCTCTATGTTTTAAATATTAAATCTGTTCAATCGCATGAAAATTGTCGACTTCATTACTATTAATACCTGTGTCCATCTTAGCTGTTATTAGACGATAATTTTAAAGTTGGAGGTTTTGAAGCAACAGCGAAATAGGCTTTAATAATGGGATTGGATATCTGCTTTGAAAGATAAAATGGTGTACTTTAATTCCAGTGAATAGAAAATAGACTGTATTTAGAGAATGTTAAGGTACAAATTTACTGTAGAAAGAATCAGGCCAGTTTTAGTGTTTTTAAAACAGTTTATTCGAAGACCGGACACCGGAGGATCGGACCATCCCAAGCCTCACCATGTAAATGATGTAAGATTTTTTTTTTAAATCACTCACGGCAAATGATTACTTTATTAAGTATGTAATTGTTATAAATTATATTTATCATGACATTATAAGCAAATTGAAATACAATATGTTTAAAACGAGACTCGAATGTTTTATTTTAATATTTTTTTATCGTCAATTGAAAAAAAGATATAACGAATCTGTGCGTGTTTTTAATTAGTAATTTTTTTTACGTACATAGTTTTAATGTATTCCTAATTAATCTGTTAACGTGTAATAACTGTAAATGAACCTTATTTTCGAGAAATATGTTCCGTATTTACAATTTAGTTCGAAACTACTTATATACGGGGGAAAATCCGGACTTTTTGTCTACGTTACAAATTAAAAAATTTGAAGGTTAGCTCTAACGCCCAAAAGATCACAGAACATTATTTCTCCTATTGGAACAAAAGATGGAGCCGGGCACTAATAAATCATATAACTAGATCTTTTCGTGTTTATTATATAAAACTATCAATTAATATTGAGTCCTTACAGATTTGTTAGGTCTTAAATGTTATATGCTTGTACTCTGTGCTTACCAACAATAGTTGTCTTACGAAAAATAATACTCGAGATTTAATAGGCGCTGATAAATATTTTTTAAGGAAGCTAAAAAAATATTTGCACTAGTACCCCTGGTGGGACTCGAACCCACAATCCCCGGCTTAGGAGGCCGATGCCTTATCCATTAGGCCACAGGGGCTATAGTAATACTTATTAAAACTTAAGTTGTATATTGAATATAAATTTAATAATTTACAAACTAATTTTTTTTTGTAGATCGTTTTGTAGTTACAAAGTGACTCAACGTAATCCCTATTGAATAATTCCAAATCGGAGAATATTCAACGAAAAAGCAATGTCACTTAATTAACGTATTTAAAATTTATAAACAATCCTTAAAGGCCTTAAACCAATTACACAATTTCATGGAGACAAAAAGTAAGCAAAGGGCAAGTCAAATTCTCAAAAACGTCTTCCATGCCTAAGTGCTCTAAGTGCTTCAACAACTTCTTTGTTGTCTAGTTCCTAAATAATAATTGTGCACGTTGTGGCACCCTATAATTATGGGTACACAATAACTATAAGGC
>DWJN01007128.1:0-10190 GCA_018248895.1 Carystus phorcus | reverse complement strand
GACGTACCTGAGGCTGAGGTCGGGGCTCGCGCACCGCACCACGGGGCTCGGCACCGCCGGCACCACCAGGTACGCCATTGTCATGTAGTACTTCCATACTTGCATGTAGCCGTCCCTCTCCTTCTCCGGCTTGCGGGGCAGCGCGGGGCTGCGCGACAACAGAGACGCGCGGTTGTCGCTCACGGGGCTACGGTTCGACAACAACATACTTTATTTACTCTGATCAATTCTTATGTAAAAAATATCCTAGTCCACCTAACGATACCTCATCGACATGTCTTATGGGCTACCATATTATATGGGTATTGGACTAAGTTATTTCGGTACATGTTTTTCATTAAAAATAAAATATCTCTTTTGGGTAGCGTAAATAGAAATGCTGCTTTATAACTTAGAACTCGATCCGTCCGTAGGCAATCACTTACAAATTAGATCACTAAAGTTTCATTTGCACAGGAGTTATAAAACACAGATTAAAATTATGATCACTAGAGATATTACAACTTACGTAGGTTCAATGATAGCGTATAAAGCGTGTATTCTGGCGTGAAGTATGGGCCACGCCTGCAGTATAGTAGCCGGACACCGCGCGGGGACGCGGCTGCGCTCCAACAAACCAAACAACACCACCTGCAATTGGCGAAGATTGATACAAATTTATCACACGACAAAACTACAAGTCGTCGATGCACTACATGCCAGAAGTAGAATAAAAAACAAACGTTACAATTATGATTTTCCTGAATACAGTAAGTAATTTTTCATGACCTTTTCATTTGTTTCGTGACATTGATATACTCACGTGTATAAATTAACTATATAGATTTAATATATATATATATAACTTTAGATATAAATGTGACAGACAAATATATTTTCTTGAGTAGCGGGCGTTAGTAATTGCTTCTCGTCACATAGAGACGTCGCATATAATTGGTCATAAACCGATGCAATTAATGTTTATGTCGGCTTACATACCTCCCATGGGTCAGCACCGTTGGATGAACTGCCACTCCAGCTATTTTTGGACGACGTTTCATCATGTTGCAAACCTATTAAAAATAATATAATTTGTGAAAAGTAAAAAAGTTTGTAAAATAGGTTTGCGACGGTTCAGTTTATTGTTTGTTTTTCATTCAAAACAGTTTACAAGGGTAGTGTCTTGTCTCTTGCACCTTTTTAATTTTAAAGTTATTTGTTTATCGGAAGTTATTTATCACTTGGTTTGGTAAAGGAGTGTTCCTTAATATCGATAGTTATCCTTAATATTTTCAGAGTTATATGGAATCCGCACTCAGCCAACGCAGTACAACATTGCCTGTACCATAACCGATGTGAACTTCGCGTGCGTGCCTTTCTTATTGGCGGTAAATGGTATACGTTGTAATATAATATAGCGGTTACCGGCGGTCCAGACGGGGTGCGTGCGGTCGGCGAGCCACACGAGGTCGGGCTGCGGCGCGGCCAGCAGCGCCTGCTTCTCCTGCGGCGGCAGCAGCGGCAGACAGCGCTCGGCCAGCGCGCCCAAGTGCGCGTCCGCGGCGTCCAGCAGCGCCGGCTCCTCGCGCACTTGCAGCTTCTCCAACAGACACTTTGTTTCCCTGTACACCACACCACCACATTGCATATTTCCATAAAATCCGAGCAAGTAAGAAATCTATTGCAATTTTTTAATTCGTTATATTTTAAACAGTGAACCTTCTTCACAATATGCGTTACACAAAAATGAAAATAGAAAAAAAAATAAGATTTATTGCCACCTCTCTGTCCGTCCTCAAAGTATATGTATAGCTACAATATAAAATGGTAAAAGTTCATTTAATTGAAATCCTACACTCAATTCAAAATTATTTATCAAGTTAAGATTTCAAAAAGTCTGCCAAACTTGATAGAAAGTGTTATTTTTACTTGTTGAGGATACATTTATCAGGTGAACTTACTATACGAAAATTTACACCTGTTTTTCAAAATTATCATATCATAATGAAAACGAATAGTAGATAAGCAAATTAATTCGGTACATTTATTACATTTTACCTGAGAATATGAACAGCCAGTCTCCTTGGGTAGGCCTTACACTGGCATAACATAACGAGACCCAAGGCCTCAGTCCCTCGCACTACGGCCACCAGGGGCTCCGGCCTAGGAGGAGCACTGGCGGCCGGCTCCCCGTTCTTCCAACTGGTCACTAGTTGCAGCAGCATGCGCAAGCCATTTTCAACCAGTTGCGGTGAAGTATCCTGAGTGTAATTACAAATTAAATAAATAGTTTTGAACAAATATTCCTTAATCTTGTGTACTCCTATGCCCAAACACAAACCTGAACCTCCTTAGCGAGGAACTGCGTGAAGCCGGCGAGCACGTCCTGGCGCCACTCGGGGAAGTCCACGATGAGGGTCTGCAGGCTCTGGAAGGACAGCCCCCGGAGCTCCTCGTCCATGTGCACTGTGAGCCGGCACAGCAGGTCCACCAGCTCACTGGGACTCATGCCTTCCGGAATTAGCCTGCCACATATTTTGACAATTAGAAAGCTTAAAAAATATACATAATCTATTCAAATTCACATTAAGTAATTGTTTTTTATTTTTCTATAGCAAGCTTTGATCTTACATACTGGCAAAGGAAACTGTCGTCATAGATGATTGAGATCAATTCAATCTTTTAAGAAACCAAACTAAGTTTAATTGCACAACATACAATATAGTCACCTAGGTATAGCGGCTACGCATGTTCTAAATAAATCGATTCTGGGTTTCCTTTCACCCGTATTAATCTCCTGTTCCTTGGTGACATTTTGTGTGTTAGTTAACATCAACGGCCGACCGTAATGAGCGTCCAAAGCTCGCAGTATTTCCACTAGAACCCGTCTAACGTAGGGAAAGTACGCACTCATGCCAATCGATCTAGCCGTTTCATCCGTCAACATTTTATTCAAAAATGTCTTCTTCACTCGCAAGGTATTTCCGGAGGGCAAAGTCCCCGAAGTCCTGGGCATCGGCGGCTCCCCCTCTTTCTGCTGCAAACTATCTGCGACCACCAGGAACGCTCGGAGTCCTATCGACATCCTCTCTGGTGTCATTATTATCTTGATCGGCCTCCCGACCATCAACAAATCGAACACTATTTCCCTCATTGCGAAATCCAGTCGTTCCTGGGCGATGAATTGGATGATTTTAACGAAGATGTTGAGGGGTGTATCTCTCGGAACAACGCCTTTGGATCCCTTCGGGAAGAGCGAGTTAACTATACTTTGCAGTCGGGACTGGGTGGCCGAGTTGCTTTCACATTTAATTCTGATCATATATACCCACAAAAGGCGATTGAGACATTCTGTGGAAACAAATAAAAAAACATTTTGGTACTGGAAATAAAGAATTCTAACGTGCCAAGCTTAAGTAAGTTTGTACTAAAAAGAGATGAAGGCAATGGTAATCATGATTTGTGTCAGATTTGCTATTTTACATTCAATTGTATTTCCATTCCCTGTAATTTAGTTACAAATACACACCTAACGCGACGCGACACATTTTTGGGTCCCTGTTCTTGAGGTGCTGCAGGCACATGGCGAGGAAGCAGTGCCAGTTGGCGAGAAAAAACTGCTTCTGAGAGACGCACAGGAGACATGTGACGAGGGGAAACAAGGCGAGTCGGTGCTTAGACTTGGTGCTGGCGTCCAGGGTGTGACTGTACAGCATTTCAACGAAGTTCTTCAGGCAGGGCACATTCACCTCGTTCTTCACCGTCTAATTAATATTATTCATCACATTTAGTTCATATGACATAAAACATATTATGCACAAATAAATCAAGCCATACTACAGGTACTATTATTAAACCTTTTGGGGTTGTATTTTGAAAACTGTACATAAAAATGTAATTTTGGAAATATTACTACTTACGGCTTATATTATTACTTACGGCGTACTAGACCTAAAAATTATTAATCCTAGTGATAATTTAGGAAAAATATTTTACCGCAGCCACAGGCACCAAAATCTCGACAAACAGACCGGCCAAAGCATGTCGTATGTCCTTATCTTTGACCTCCAGAAAGTATTGAGCACATTCCTGTAAGAACTGGAAGGACGCCTCGAATTCTTCAATAGGCACCATCTTGACTCGAAAAAACTTCATTCCCATCAAAAGAGATATTATGCTCTGAGTGGTATGCGGTGAGGGCTCCTTACTTTTCAGCTCCTGAAGAAGAAAACTTTATATGAAAGCACCCATAAAATAAGCCAGCCCTCAGCTTAACAAAATTTCCTTTTACTGGTGTATTTACTATACACATTTATATTGGTTAAGGGAAATGGTATCTACATGTTATGGGTACTAAAATTACTTATTTGAAGATTTTTTATAAATAGAACTACAAGGAAATACGTGATTCTGCTCACCTTCAATTCAGCAGTGAATCGTTTGCGTACAGACGCAAACCGAGACTGCGCAAGCACTCCGATCACTTCTGCATATAGATCCGCGACGATATGAACGTTGGCCGCGTTGGGGTTCGATTGTAAACTGCAATACAACCATCCCTAATAAAATATCTCATTCATCATCAATATATCTTAATGTTACCATTGACAGACTAAAAGTCAGTTCTATATTGTAACTGACCTCTAAGGTTTTTTAGACTTGCATCTAACAGTTACAGGGTAAATAGTTAGTTTAAAATACTATTTTCATTAGACACAAACATAGAACAAATTTTATTAAAATTAACACAACTATTAAATTTTGTACTTCACCAAGTTACAAATGATAAATTTATTATACTATGCATTTGTAAGTTATTTTAGTCAAGTGATAACCGACCCCTCCTTGTAGTTGAATCGCTTGAAAGCGACGTTCTCGATATAGGCAACGAGGTCCTCGTGTCCCGGGTGGAAGGGCAGCTGGCGCAACACCTCGACCAGCGCGAGACAGAACAGGAATTCGACGGCCAGGTCTCGCCGTTCCGCCTGTAGTTCTTCACAGCTGCGCTCCACCGCCTCTGTGCCGGCGCCGCTGCCCGATACTATATAAATTATGCTGCAACAATATACCACTTTAGAACCTATTTATGTACCTTTGAAAAATTTCGTATGGGTTAGGTACCCACTCACTAACTACTGAACTAAAACAAGTTCAGGCGTGCAGAACGCTTTTCTGCCCCTGCCCACTCCAAAGTTCAACTCAATGAAACAACCTATTGTTTTTAAGTTTATTTTAAAAGTCAATAATAAAATGTAGATAAACAGTGAGGAATTTACCTCTTATTCCTTTGATCCTGATGTGGTTTCTTCGCCTGTTCGCTAAGCTGCGGCGAGTCGGCCATCTGCCGCTCGAGCCAGCCGAACAGAGCGCGCAGTAACGACGGCAGACAGTGCTCGGCCACGGTGCCGAACGCCGATAGGATCTGATCCAGCTGCGGGTCCTCGCCGCGCTGAAGGGTCTTGTTCAACGGCTTTTCCTACATATTGTGATGCTTTAGTACTGGAATCTAATATTATTTCACACTTCCTGTCTTCATATATCTTTTCATAACATATTATATTAATCAACCATATACATATAGTGACGTACGATTACACCTAAGTTCAATGAGGTCCAACATTTTAGATATCATTGGTAATCAATTCAATATTTGTTATTAACTTATATTCATATTCGTCAGAAACATGGAATATGGAATTTCACTACTTTTGTAGGTTGAAAGACAAAGTATTAGGAGACTATATGCTAAGAACTTGCTAAATTAGAATTTTAATAGAACGAGTTCAGGAAACTATACCAGTGGTTCGGCCATGACTGCTTCCATTTTCCGCTCAGCTTGTACAGTGAACTCGGTGAAAAGAAGTCTCATTACAAACTCTCCAGGCCTTAGGTCTGAGTCCGGTGGCTGCATCACAGGACCTTTGTGAGGACCCCAAGGAAGCATGGAGCCTAGAAAAATTATTCTCATTTTGTTATAACTGGTAGTTAGTCAATCAACAACATTCAGTAAATAAAGAAATACCAATACCTCTAGTGGATACATATGATGATAATGTACTGCCAAGTATACGCCAATCATTGACCGGCGCGAGGGTTTTATCACCGGAGCTGAAACCTTGGTCAGTAGTGCTGCCATCGCTAGTTAGTGGCAAATCAGTATCATGGCGTTGTGGCTCTGATAGAACACTGCCCTCAGATTCAGCCTCACTTGATACCATCGATGATGGGGCGTCCTCTGTACCTAACAAACATACATAATACATACATAAATGTGATCTAACATACATATCAATACATTCATTCTGGGATTCTTTGTCATGCACTGTTAGCATAAACAGCATGGAAAAAAGGTGATCCACTTAAGAATAGGTTTTTAAACTGCTACAACTTACAAGAGTGTGAAGTAAATATTTATATAATAAGAAAAATATATAGGACGAATACAATGAGAAGTTCAATAGATAACCCCATAACCTGATTGGTAGTTATCCTGCTAGTGTAGCAAAATGACACAAAGAGGCAGACATTTATGTAATAATAAAAGGTTAGTTACCAGTTGTGAGTGATAATGATGTGTTACAATGCTGTATAGTCACCCATGAAAAAGGAAATTCTTGTATGGAGGTATATATGTGTAGTATTTATTTTATAATTTTGTGATGAAGTTTTCTTTTGAACAAGATGACATTTTAGTAAAATGCAAAGAAAATAAATAAACTATATTTTTTTTACCTGATACATCTTCAGAGTGCCCCTCGGAGGGCACTGTGCTCAATGAATCTGATTCTTCGGATGTGATCATTTTGATTTGCTATCTTCTTATTCTGTCTTGTTTATTCTAGAAATAATATTCTTACATCAATGTACAGTTTTACGTATATACATATAAAAAATGTTTGTTTGCTTATTTGTCCTTCATGAATAAAATGGTAGGAAATAGAGAGTTCATGTAATTAGCAACTTTGTCCAGAATTATTTGAAAAAGAATTTGGTAGCAACTTACTTTGATCAGAACATGATTAATGTTACAGTTAAAGTTGATAATTATGATTTTTTGCTGATCAATCAGACTAAAACTGAATCAAAATCATAGTGTTCTTATATAAAATATACTGAGTTTTCTTAAGATTAATATTTTTGATATGCAAAAGAACATGCTTTAGGTACAGCTATTTATGTTATAAACATAATAAAAAATAATATTGAATAAATAACAAACATAAATAGAATCTCTTCCATTCGGTCATCTATTATCATCATTTGCCAAAGGAATGAAGTCACAAGAGACTTATTGCATAAATCCACATTATTTTATCGTTTTTGGTACTGTATTTTAGTTGAAGAGTAGACAAAGGGCCACATGTAGTTATGTATTCACCAAGTATGGACAATTTAATACACCAAGCCATCACATATAAGTTATTGATATGCATTTTCAAAATAAATGTTGAAGAAAATTTTTTTACAGTTGCTGTCTTATATAAAATAAGTGTCTAAATGAGAATTATCAGCGTACCTATTGATAAATTTTCTGTAGCAATCCAGTCCTCAGTCATTGTATCTATAAAATTATAAAAAATATATACTTAGTTTAAAACATGCAAGCCATTTTAATGTATCGAGTGAGATCTGTATATGTATGGATACAACTAGAAATATAATTATGTAGACTATTGAAACATTTATAGATACTTTATACATTGGTATTTTGACACATTCTGATTCTTATATAATATAAGTATTTAAAAGAGAACAGTTTCCAAAATTATCTTTCTACTATTTGAAGTATATTGACTACACCATTATGCAAATTATACAGACATTTGATATTGTATTTGTCAAATTAGGTACTACAGACTTATAATAACTATGAAGCTTTATAATAATATCTTGTATTTAAGTGAGGAAGCTTAGCGCTACTGATAACCTGATGCAACTGATGAAACTCCCTTCAGATATTATTTATTCATTGATGAAGCATGCTGGCCAATGATATTTGAAAGACAGTCTTAACTTAGCTATAAACATTTTTATTCATATTAAAAACGACTAAGACAATCAACTATATTACTGCCAAAATATTTATTTTCCAGAATGTTATTACTTAATATTTGAAGAAAACAGTTTAATACATGATAAATAATGGTATATCCTCAATTACTTCCTGAAACTTATATTACTATACCCAATTTTTGTGAGTATGACGCCAATTTAAAATCGAACCTGTATCATACACAACAGAACTCATATTTTTGAAATGTTAACTAGCTAATTGGCACAAGCTTTAATGATTTCCAAAATTCCTCAGACACGACATAATGAGGTTTCAAAATAGATGAATAAATCAATAATAATTGCGATTTTCAAATTAAACCTACGGTCAATAACTTTGCAATTTTATCGCCAATAAATAAAAACAGTGACGGACTATTATAATTAGACAATGATATAATGATGATTCATTTATTCCATTAGTAAATAGAACTATAATTAAAAGTATTTAACGCTTCAATTAACTGATAAACAAAGTTCAAAATACGTCCATCATCAATATCAAGACAGTAAAACATTACAGCAAAAAGGAAACTATATATTATTTACCACATTTCATTGAAATTAGTACTGAATGCTGGATACTGAAAACAATTTACAAACGTATGAAACACAACGCAGTTTACTTTTTTTACAATCACGCACCTACTGACTACAATACAATAAAATATACAGGTTACAGGCAAAGCGTAAGTTGATTGAGATCACTTCACTGAAGTTTGTTAAAATTTGTTGGTCGGTTTAGTGACTTTAGTGACTTGAATGAATATAGATACAATAGAATGCCTGTCATAGAAAAAATATACCACCATAAATCGTCTACATTTACTTTCTGTGATGTCTATGATATAGATAAAATATATCATTCACTTTGCAGGAAAACAATTGGAGTACATTAAAGATGTACCCTATATTATATACACATCGTCCACACAAAAAGTCCAAACTCCTCTGTAAGCTTAAGTCAATCAAATACTGTGCACATAAAATAAATAAATAAATATATATAAATCTTTGTCACCATTGCAAATAAATGTGTTGCCAGTATCAGATTTAAAATCCTTGTAAAGCGTAATTAATACGGAACGCATACACGAATAAAAAAAACCCGATTGCGATTAAAAAATAATTGCATAATGTCTGTAAAAGTAACCGGCTAACCTCAAATCAATTTTTTATAACGTTACTAACTATGATGATATGATAGTTATATATTTTCTTATCGGCAAAATTGTAATTACCTTACACTGCCATCTGTTAGAATTTTATAGAACTAATCCTTTGTAAGATATTAGACAAATAATTAGCAATAAAATAATATTTCAACAATGAGGCGACAGTTCGACAATAAGGTAAGCTTATCTTTCAAGTTAGATCAAACTGCACACGGTATACAAAAAATTGATCAATCAAAAAATTCGGTTAAGTTGTTTAGGAGTCCATTGCGGACCAACATGTAATTTATACTATACTAGCAGTCCCGGCCACACATTGCTGTGACTAAGGTACATACTCAATTTAGTCAATTAATTACCTTACACCGCCATCTGTTAGAATCTTATGTAACTAATTCTTTGTAAGATATTAAACAAATAATTTGCAATTAAAGAATGTTGCGACTATAAACAATTGAGATGTAAGCTATCCTATCTTTCAAGTTGGATCAAACTGGACACGGTGGGCAAAATTTGATTAAAATCTGTTAAGTAGTTTAGGAGTCCATCGCGGATAAACACGGCGACACCTAATTTATATATATTAAGATTAAGAAAGATAATCTCAAGATTCAAAAATCGATTGAATATTATTTAAAATATTAGTAACTTTTTAGTGCATGTGATAAATTAATTCATTTTTAGAAGCAATGAAATACCTACATATAGTTGAGTTCTTAGTAAATAAAAATAATGTATTAAAATAATCGTATTCGATGTATGACAATCTGATATTTATTCAAAAAACTAACCAAATAAGTTCAAAATCTCCATTTCTATTAGATGTAGTCGCAGTCTCCAGCAGGATCTCCGACTTCTGGCGCGACCAGCCCGGACTATGGTTCCTGCACACGGAAACAATTCTGGCTCTTCAGAAAATAAGTGACGAAAATCTGTTTAACCTTGTGGCTGTAACATCTACACATATGCGTTGGAGAACGAACA
>DWJN01007127.1:0-10190 GCA_018248895.1 Carystus phorcus | reverse complement strand
TTAGACCCCAATACGACATAAGATCCGCTTCACCGCCTACCGCGGCGGTGCGCGGTGCCGTGTGTTAACCGCCTTAGTTTGCCATGGCCGCTGCATAGAAACTTGAGTAACCTTCAGTGTTAACTAAAACGCACATATACAGTAAAATATGAATATCGGTGGCTAATAAATTTATTGCCTGTGATCTAAGCTGTTTTATTATGATTTTAAGTGACTAACTTTACCTATATGCTGAATAAATTCAATTCATTTTTATGGCATTAAGTCAATTGATTGAACCTTACTTATTTCATTATTTTGAGTCGTAATTAAAATTGATATACTTGTGAAACAAAACATCGATATAATTTTCTAATACTAATTTCTATACAAAATCCCTATCGTATCCATAATACAACGTAATCTTATACATTGCAGCGTGGGACAAGGTCACCTATCCTACAATCTTAACTTTGCAACAAGTGTACTTAACTAAGTAGCAAACAATAACACCGTTAAATCGGTGTGAGCGATGCGACGTGCTAACGCTGTATTGTTGGGGCAGGTCAATGTTTGTTGACCGGCGAAGATTGCGGCCTTTTGCCATGTATTTATTGCAGCGATCAAACGCGCCACATTAGACATTAAGTATGTGCTGAAACTGTGATTTTATTTTACATTCGTTTTTGTTTTTACTTCCCTCACTTCATTGTACTTATAGGATGCGAGAAGATATTAACCGCATATTATACAAGCACAGGCTATAGAATACCGAGAATCAGGTTTGAAGAGCCGAAAAATGTGTTTTCTGAATTAAATCCTCCTGTTCAATTTAGGTTTTTGAATGTAGACGTTATTCTCAAAGATCGTAACAAAGTTAATACAGGAGAGCGCACTGTATTAATGTAGACTAAACATAAAAATACGTACACTGATATAGTAATGACGATGTTAGTAATCAGATATTGTATATCACTGAGATGATGGCAGCACCGAACATTAAAATATACTGTCCTAAGCGACTGCACTGTAAACGATAATCGCAAATCGCATATAATACCCGATCCCTACGAGCCTACTGCCGCACAAAGAAAAGGTTAAGGCAGGTCGTGGTGCATCGCAAGCAAAATAGAACCCAAGCATCGGGTACTCATTCACAATTCGCGCTAAGTTAAATCATGTGGTAAAATGTAGTATTATCGCTTCTAAATATAAATATAGCTGCATGTTGTTCAAATGGTAGAGATACAAGTACTTCCACTATTCGATAAACTTTTAAAATCGATATGCTTTCAATGAATCACTAACCACCTAACATATCAGCCAATGTTATTCGAATATAAATTTAATAAACCTAATTTATTGTATTGTTTTTACCTGCAAGGGTAATTTCGACCTTCCTTAAGTTATAATTAATATTTTGCGTCATCACTAAGTTATGGATTATGTACGCTTTTCAAAATATATCATTTCAACAAATTATTATTTTCTCGTTTTGGATTTTTTAGGTAACACCGAACACGATTATGATCTCAAACTAATCTAAATTCATCTATTTTGTTCCGTTATTTATGTTATGATTGTCTATCACTGCTTACATTCAAGGTATCACTCACATATTTTTTTTTTTTATAAACACTTATTGAACATTTATTCCTGAGATAACTTTCTCTTATGCCGACATGCTCCCTCTCCGTGAGTTTATGTGCGCACTATAATCCTTATTCCTGTGTACGAGCTGTTTCCTATATTTACCCGACTACAGAATACTGGACAGGTTTTCGCGCCTACGCACGAAAATAAATGATTAATTATCTCTTCAGCTATAGAACATCCTTGCAAATATAAATACGTATAGGTATGATCAACAATCCTGAAACTTACAATAGTCCAACTTCGAATGAATGAGGAAATTGCATTAGAGGTTGTAAACCTCCATTAGGGCCACAAATGTTATCTTCGGTATATTGGATACCATTTAGCTGATTCTAAAGGTTTATAAATTAATAATTTCAAAAAATGGACAACTGACTACAGATCGATATAAACTAAAATATCATAAAAACCGAACTACTTTCAGACTTTTAAATAATATGAGTTGTTGTGGTACAAATGCTAGAAGAAGCGCGAACAAGTAGTTAAAAGACTTGTTCTTCCCATCCTTCTATTATAGAAATAGGAAAATGAGCAGGTAATATACTTACTAAAAGAAAAATACGGATGAAAATATTTTGTCATTGCAAAGAAATGTACCTAATAATATAACAACGGAACCAAATGTGTATATCAAAATGCAAAAATCCCCGGAAAGTGATGTCACCTGAATTTTTAATCATTATTATAAATGCGAAACTTTGGATGGATGTTTGTTGCTCACTGCCACCAGAACGCCTGAACGAATCAAAATGAAATTTGGCACAGATACAGATAATAATCCGAAATAGCACGTAGGCTAACATTTAAATGTATTGCCGGAAAAAGCATGTGTCCCATAAGATAGTTGCAGACTGATTGCTCGGATAGTTGCAGAGCTCATGGCACGGGAATCAAACTAAGGCATAAAATATTTATGAAAATCCATAAAACCATTTTCCACAGACAAATATCAGTAACTCCTCTTCAGCTGAATATTTTAAACTATTTCCATAGCTTGGCTTTAAGGTATTTATAGTCCTAATAGCTATAAGAGATAACGAAGGTCATATGCCTCTATTAGATTGTAAATTAAGTAATTGTTTGATAGAGATAATCGGATATCTCAAATCATACTTTGTACCCGTGTGCCGTCCGACGAATGGAATAAAATTACTATGTTCATATCATGACGTATCTGGAATATTTATCATAAATTATTATATTTTAACACAAAAAAAAACACAATTAACTGAATAATTAAGCAGTTTTTTTATTTCGTATAACAAAATACACATATAAACGTTCATGGCTTATTATGTAGGTTTATTTCAAAGAAGAAAAAAGTTATTCATTAAATATTAAGTAAGCGTGGGATACACTGAAAGTGTTTTAGAAAATGGACGGAATAACGTAGGATTAAATTTAAATTCTTATTGCTTTTTGAAATTATATCCGTACTCTTCTAAGTATCGTCGAATGCGATCGATTCATCAAGTGAACCAGTGAGCCTACTTTCCTTTTTGGATCTCTTACAATTATTTAGAAAGCAATCATCACAGAAAATTCAGGAGTCCCATCGTATACCCTAAGACAATCTTTTCATTTTAGAAATGTATAAATATCTCTTAATTATTCACTAATTCCCCATCTGCCATAGATAGATATTCTATTTTCTGTCTAGCCAGCTTGTCCAATTCAAGGTGATTGGGTTACCGAGATCGCCCAATTTCATCGGGACAAACCAAACCAGGTAAAATCGTATAGATATTATTAACCAATTCCTTGTCTTTATTCAGCTTGCAAGCGCCGTAATGAGTGGGAAGGCGCCGATATTGTTTTCTTTTTACAGCGCTATTTAATTCGTTTTAAAAATTTTGTGGTTATTTAATATAAGATGACCCAAGAAAAAACGCATTAAACTATGTATATACGAGAAATAACTACAGATAGTTTAGACACAGTTTCATACAAGGTTTATACTATTATATTAAATACAGAGTATGTAAAATAGTAGGTATATAGTAACTTTTACATATTAAGAATATGTATTTATGTAAATATTTAACTGGCATTTTTATTTTACTTGTGAACAAATAAAAACAAGTAAGAATAAACTAAAGGATAATCGGGATTTTGGAAAAATCTTTTTATTTGCATTTATTCATTATTGCGAACTGTATTAACCTAACAAACAACATTTTTTTTTAATTTAGTATAAGTTAAAGCTTGAAGTCAACCCCACGTGATGGTAAAGTATAAGTATTAGATAGGTATATAAAAACCTTTTTTAAGCAGCGATACAAAACAAAATGTTATGAAAATTGTCGATTTTGACGTATTTTTGTGAATGGACAAACTGATCAGACGTAAAAACTGAGTCATGTGGATGGGGTTTATGTTATCAGCATCTATAATTAGCCGCACAGCACTCACGTTATCACCCAGTGGTTGCCGTAGAAGGACGTCCTTCGCTGAAATCACCAATGTGATTGCACCAACCATATTTAAACCCAATAAACCGATTACAAACAGTGGACCCACACAACAACACATCGTTGTCGATCAAAAAAGCAATGGCAGACAGTATAAAACATGGAGGGAACATTTTCTTCACTAAAACTAATTTCGAAGTAGGACTCTCTTTCTAAATTTGAGCTAATTTGTAAAAACAAATGACATTTCAATTCAATGAACATCTACAATTTTCCAAAAATTTTTTTTTCAAATTTAAAAGAATTTTTATTCGCAATTTTTTATAATTAAGTCCAATTCTAGAAATATCCGTGTGGCTTGTTATGCTACGGTTTATTTTCAATTAATATAAAAATAATTTAGGCGAATTGCGAATTATAATTTCATTCATCTTGTTTAAAAACTCATTCAACGCTAAAAGAATCTTGGCTAAATTGTTAGTATTTGTAATGGTATAATTCTACAAAACACCTGAAAATGTACCTAATATTAATTACTTTTTCAACTCAAATTTCAGGCAATTGAACCTTTAAAATGCCTGCAAATTTTTAACAACACCATAGATAACATAATAGCTAATAAAATATCTGTAGCAGTAAATTCTCGTTTTATAATTGTCTCGAATAATCTGATCAAAACAACAAATAATGTAGATTAACTGTAGAGATAAATATTATTGCTTTATCTAATGGAAACGGTGAAGTTTTGTCATAAGCACAGTAGCGAAATAGTTACTTGTTTGGAAAACTTCCCGGCGTTGGAACTCGCAACAGTTGGGTATCGCCCGTAAGTCGACACGATCGCACTGTACCGCGGAACGTCCCCGACTGACGGTGACGAGCCGGGATGCCACAGGGTCCAATTTGAGGGTCGAAGCAGGGGGCGCGGAAGGCAGCGCGGCTTGCGCGTTTGCTAATGGAAGCCAGCGCGATACCTTTACTACTAATTCATCTGTTACTTTGAAGCTCAAAGCTATAAGCTCGGAAAATTAATTCACGGAAGAGAAAATATTTTTTATGTATCAAACTCGTATTCCTTACAAATTAATTCAAATGTAATCTATACGAATATATAGATAGGCAAACACAAAACAATTCATATTTTAATGAGTCGTGATTTATTGGACGATCTCCATTTTAAATTCATATACGTTAAGTTAATATGTATAACATCATTGCCATATTATTGTTATTAACTTAAGTGATACATAGGAACCCTCTATTCGGAGGTCTAAATCCGAAAAATTAAAGTTCACAACATTTTTTTAAACTAAAATTTTTTCAAGTATAACTAACCACATTCTTATTAGTTTACGTACCTAAATAACTTTTGAAAATGTCTTTAGGCATTCTCTGATCATTAGATGCGACAACTCGGTATGACGGGTCCTTGATTGTTAGAAAAGTTTTTTTGCTTAATTAAAAGTATTACCTTGAAGAGCTTTTCAGTAATCACGTTGTAGCATCTTATGCTACAAAAATAACTTTGAACATCTCATAATAAATACGAAGTTACATAAACAATAAAAGTAAGTGATTGAACAAATTTTACAGTCATATATTTAAATTAAGTTCCCACTGTAATTAGGACCAATAACTTATCTCCAAACACTACAAATATGAAGAGGGTACAAAATTTTCACTTATTAGCCCGATCAATGTGATTTTTTAAAATAGAAATGAACGAAATGTGCTTACGACTAAATTAAATGATGACCTACTCAATAGCATAATAATTTTGTATTTTCGGTGAACTCAAATTGGTTTTCTTTTGTATCGTACCTGTTGACTTACGACGTTTTAAATCTTAAGTAAACTACGTCACGCAATATTGAAATAGTTTATTAAATTAATTTGAAAGTAAAAAATAAATAATAAACATGATTACGGCCGATTTAGTAGATCACAAGCGGGTAGTACTGAGCGTAAGATATACGAAATAAATAAAAGCATACGAGATATCGTGATACTGTCACTATCCTGATAGTTAAATAGTTTTTGGATCACTATGAGCATGTAAATTAGATGCTGAAGAGAATATTCACGGACGAATAGACACGGGACGAATATGCAACAGCAGTATGAAGATTACCCTTTTACTCGTCAGCATTCAAGATTTAAGCCCATGATCGCCCTCGGGTCTAAGTCAAATAGAAAATGTATACAGGGCGATGTCTTTCAATCGAAACTTTAAATTTGAAACGAGGCAATGTGACTCGACGCGATTCACATAACAGAAACAACAAACCGTCAAACTTGTTATTGATCTAGATCTTCTACATTATTACAATACACCAACAAATGCAAAAAATTACACAAATCGTTTTCTGAAACCGTCTCCTTGAACAAACGTAGCAGAAACTTGAGTAACCTATAGTGGATGTCGAGTAATGCGCATATTAACAGACTTCACGTTCTAACAATAACATTTACAGGTGCAGGGCGAATTATGTACTTTAGCGAAGTCAATAACTGTCAGAGTCATATAAAACAATAGCGATTTTCATTTTAAAGCAACGAAAGTTTAGATGAAATTTAACCTTTATTTCAATGACTATAAGAAAATAAGCTTATTGTGGACCATGAACCTTGGGTCAATTTGGTCGATATAACATGATACAAAATTTAAGAAAACAAACACATCGGTTTAAAACTTTTAAGTTGGGTGACAAGCATCAAGGACCTAAGTTTGTATTATAGCAGACTCTGCAGTACTTTTCTCAGGGAGGACGTCAGGAATGTTGTTAACGAATTGCTTCTTGAATCGCTATATTTATGAAGTAGTAATTTACCCGTCCGTAATAGGCATGATGACAGTAAGTAAAAATGACATAAATCATATATTTATTTCATAAAACCCTTGAAAAAGATTACAAAACACGCATTTATTTATATAATTGAACCCTGTTAAGCAAAAAAGATCCAGTCAACATATTATAAAATATGAAATCGAATTACATACATAATCTACTAATCAACTTTATCAGGAATGACAGAAATACTTCCGATGAAAAGGCACTATTATATTACTTTAAAAAAAAATTACATACTATGTTTCATGACACCGCCAATTTTCAAAAAGGTAGATCTACTCAAAATTACAAAAATGCTGATGGATCTTTTCTGCTTAACAGGGTCCAAATATGAATAGAAGAAGGAACGTATATTTGCCATAATAGAGGAGTTTACTAAACACAATAAGGAAATAATTGTACAATATTTATTATGAACAATATGTGCGTGATAGTGACAAGAGATTAGGTACAGAAAAGTTTTAAGATAAACGAAGGTTAAGACTGTAGCTGCATTAAATTATTAGTACTTTTGAAATACGAGATACCAAACTACCAAAAAGGACGTCGTAACACAGAAATGTATAATGGATGTATTAGCATGGAAAGTGGAATAAAAGGACAGCCGAGCATTTTTTCCACAGTTCTACAATATAAAGGATCGTGAAGTTCGGCCATCTAAAAGCAATCAAGTTACTCACTGCTTTGCCTCGTTCACGAAATTTATTACTACTTAACTCGAAAGCTTTTAAGCTAAGTACCTTTGATGTAGCGTAGCGTTTATATTTATTATGATAGTAACTTAGTAGACCTAGTCTGTGACTAATCGTGTGTTCGATTTAAGGTTTTCATTGGAGAGAATCTATCTGTTGCAGTAACTACTCAGTATCAAATGAATTGCTAGCCTCTTTGGTATTAGTAGATATTTTTTAAATCAAATCAAACTATTTACTTGTATAAATAAAAGGAAATAATAAGCTGTAAGTAATAGGCATTAGAATTTTAAATTATATCAATTTAATTTTATAATTTCTACCACACCCAGCAGACGTGTTCTACATCGTAATGTTACAGTCGAACCATGCTTTTATATTGAGTTCTATCAGTTACCTGATGACTCCACGTTCTGGGCTACAGGATCAAGTCATTGACTATTTCAGAAACCCTTACATACACAGAACAATCTATCACAGTTTCATCGAACATACAAGTCCCGAGCGCATTTTTTTAATAGCCCAACTTCAGTAAACAGGATATATGTATATATGGTAGGATTAACATGACTGAGGTACTATTGCACACGTTTGTACCTTAAATAACGTTGCACGCACACTATTACACATTCTAAACTAGTAATAAGTCGCTTCTAATGGCTTCTGGGGATATAACAGTTGGTGTCCCGGAAACGAACTAGATTTTGTGTGATCCATACCAACGAATAAAGTATCTGAACCTAAGAAATGTCTGTGGGCTGTCGTGACGTAACACGAAGTAGCGATCAATCATTTGTTTCGAATTGATAAAAAAAAAACCCTGAATCATGCTTTGTTATACGTTCGGAGTTACCCAAGATTAGGCGTAAAAGAGTTGTGAAGTAGACGAGGTTAGATTAATAGAATACATTGTATTCATACTTGATTCAAACTGGATTATTATTTATTTGTTTTAGTTCCTTTTGAGTATACGCATAGTAAATATTTAAACGGTCGAAAATTATACTTCATCATTAATTTTATATATGTATACTGTATTTTGCCTTTTAATTAATTTGCTGCTTTTACTACCGCATATACATAGAAATAGATTAGCTATTGATGGTTTATACTGTCTAAAGATTAAATGGAAGACTACTTCAGGGACAGAGTGTTTTTAGTATAAGTCCGCTATTGTCTCTAGACAACTGACTGACTGAGCGAATAAAGTTCTAATTAAATAAACATATCTTAAAAGATAAAGTGAGTTTTTTAAACATAATACCTATATTTTACAAAGTTAACCACGCGCGGTATAGTGAATAAATTCGATCGAGTAGCAAGCAAGCTATGTCATAAAAAGATTGCTTTAAACTTTTATCACAACAGTGGTCAGTGGTGGACTCGTGATATTTACAGAAGCTATATATTACTAGTTTACCCAGCAGACGTTCTGCAACAATATAAAATGTTTACGTATGCTCAATTTTGCCAATTAATTACCTTACACCGCCATCTGTAAGAATCTTATGGAACTAATTCTTTGTAAGATATTTAAAAACAAATAATTTGCAATTAAATAATATTGCTACTTTAAATTGAGATGTAAGCTATCCTATCTTTTAGGTTGGATCAAACTGGACACGATGTGCCTACTAAATTAGATTAAAATCGGTTAAGTGGCTTAGGACTCCATAGCGGACAAACATCGTGACACGTAATTTATATATATTAAGATTATGTATCTATGTATATGCTCGGTAGGTTTTAATACTTAGTTAATTTAGCGCAACATATGTGCGAACACCTGTTTAAAATAATAAAGTGTGTGGCGCTCGTTGAACAATGCGCTCCGTCGCAAGAGGTCTCCACTCTCCATTACAAACACTAGTTACATTTTATCTCTGCGTCTCTCTAATGAGGCTAGGTTTATTCATACGTGGTAGCAGTAAAACACGCTTATATTTACTTTTACTATTCGACCTTCTACAAGTTAGTTAAATACTAGTTAGGTTGGTTGTTATCTTAATTAAGCTTTTTGAATGGTCTGGGTTCAAATCTAAATCTCACGGGTCCTTCAATTAATTTTAACTCTATTGGATGATTGTGTATTTAAAGTTCAAGCAACGAAAATATTACTATTAATATTGATATATTTTTTCAATAACTTGCAAAAGGCATTTGCGTTTAGTCAACACAGCTACTCGACAAGCGACTAGTCCTACGCCACGTGATCAGAACAAAGCTAAGCCAAAGTATAATACAGTTCTCAATATAACCACTTTAAACGATCTAAAGGTTTGTCCTTTCGAGAAATGTCGCCTAAGATATCGATAGAACTGCAAACTAAAGCCTAATTTGCCATGACTCCAATAAAGCCAACTAACCGAGCTACAAGCCAGACGTCTTGTCTAGACTGTAAAACTACCCCGCGATATCTTCGTGCATCTACCCTCCACAAATATTGTCGTTTAATAGCATGATACATTTTATAAGGAGATCAAATAGACAATTTTTAACTAGACAATTTATTGAAAGTGTATGCATTAAGGCCCATTTACACGATACCAGTTTATTGCACATACTAGAGTAATAATTGAATGCAATTATTTAAAGTCAAT
>DWJN01007126.1:0-10191 GCA_018248895.1 Carystus phorcus | reverse complement strand
CAGGTACCGACCGCGCCCGCAGTTGCTTAACTCTGTCGATCGCATAGGATCGACGCGAGCCGCCGGGCTATGAGCGCCTCGGTTTTTTACATACCTAATATAAAATATTTTTAAACCATAATTATGTATAATGTGTGATTTACGTCATCCTACAACGTGGTTAATCTTTTTTTTACGACATCTAATTAAGGATAATTTTATCGTTAGATATTAGATAATCGTTAGGTATCGTTTTGAATCGCGTATCTATCCGCACTTTATATATCTCAGTCAGACTATGACAAACTCGTCTTGGTATAGTAATAATAAATCATGTTTTCCACCGTTGTTTTTTCATTAGCCTTTTAAACAAGCCCCGAGACAAAATGAATTCTGAAAACACGGGGCTTGAAAATTAATGGGCGTGAATTAATGGACCGGGAATTTCAGTTAATTTTAAATTAAGCAATCGATTTTTTCGGGTTCCCGTTTTTTCATTGAAACTTGACGAGAACCTTGTTTTGTGGGTCACGAAAGGAGTGATTTGTTTAAGCGGTGGCGTAGTCTGGCGTCTGAAAAGCATTTGTAAAACCAACTTCGAAAAAATTTCGTTTCATTTCAGTTACTCTGAAATCATTGCTGGTTGTAAACCTGTCTTCCTTGCAGCCACACACACACCCACACACACCCACCCACACACACACACACACACACACACACACACACATACACACACGCAAACACACACATATACAGGCAGAGAGAGAGCGAAAGAGATAGACACAATACTGAACAACAACCGTTAATAAATACTTTATTTTAAAAATCATAGGTTTTTTTTCCATTTAGGTTCAACTCGGTTTTTTACTAGCTGTCTGTCCTTATACTGTATTTCGGTTAGTGTCGGTGATGAGACGCTAATGATGGGTGATCAGGCTCATGTTAACTGAGATTATATTTAGCTGAAGTCTCCTTCACGGTGTACGTCCTTTCGCATTATGTTGATAACATGTTTAAGCTTGTCACATGTTCAAGTTATTAATATGAGAGAACATGTCATTAACGTTGAAACATGATAATTATTTGCATAATGCACGTTAGCTTCCGTTGAGTAATTTTTGAATATTATTATTAAAGCTATATTTAAGCATCTCTGTTCGAAATGTCTACATTATCAATATGTATCATAAAGTTCATCGTCTCTAATAATAAAACAATAACGGGGCCAAATCTGGGCTTGTTTGTCGATATAGGCTTCTTTATTGATATAGATTTTTTTTTTTATTATTTGCTCTGTGTTCTCGCATCACGCAAAAACTATTGAACATGAAATTGAGGCTCAGGTTTTCAGAAGCGAAAATGAGCCCTAGTATATAGTAATGGTAATTTTAGAGGTATAAAGAAATTTCAAAATTTTTTTACAGTATTTCCTTCACCAAAGTGTATTGAAATGGTGATACGCGTATAACTTTAAAATATAATGATGTGACTTGAAGACAAGGTTTGAGTTATACTGGCATTTTCATAGAAAATTCGGATACCACACTGCATTACTGCCTATTTTTGTACAAGATTTTATTAATTTCAAAGTTTGTCAATTGTTCGGGATCAAATTTTGCACTAGAATTTAAAGTAGTTATTCTCAGCTGATTGTGCTAAAATTTTGCATACACGTTTAGTTTGCGACTATGCGGAGTTAGCATAGTTGGTTAGCTGTGATGTTATTTTAAATCTAATGTGGCGGATCGCCCAAGATGGCATCACTAGTTATTTTGTATATTTTTGCAGAAACACAATATTTTTCGTGAAAAATAACATTTGGAACATATTTTTTATCCGTGTTCTGATCTATTTCTATGCCAACCTTATTGACAACAAATTATTCAAAATAATTGACATTTTACAGCGGTCAATATTGTTAAATATTTTGCGTATTTATTTACTGCCGAGAAATGTTTTTAGATTATTCCCTTAATATTACTTAGGAATTCGAGTTTGATTATTTGCTGTAAATAGATTGCTGTTTCATGTTTATATTATTGCCCAATCTATAGTTTTTTTTATTTATTTATTAGATACTTTTTTTGCCATGATAACACTATGGTTATCAAATGGAAAAGATTTACATATGATATGAATATGAAAATAAAATAACATCACTGATCCTTTATAGCGTACTTCAATGTTTTACAAAAAGTCACAAAAAGTAATACCACCTTGAATGTACCTATGTAATAGTTACGTAAACTCTCAAATATCTTCCTTTCAGGAAAAAAATCTCAGAATAGGAATATCTCGACACTTCTATTTTCAATGCTTTATGATGAAAAATAAAAATTTTAACATCCCAAATGAGTTATCTCATAAACTTGACATTAAAAATCTATAGAGTAATTTGGCAAATATTAATAAAATGTTCGGCAGTTACGCCGGTATCTTTATTAGCTTTGCCCATTTTCATAATATGAATCATGGTCATTTGTAACACTCATTTCTTATCTAAGTTACCGATAATACTCTGGAATAGATAACACGATCGATATGCTGTGTACTAGCATAGAATAAATAAAAGAGAGTATGGAATTCATTCTATTTTGTAGTATAAAAGGCTCCATTCGGCTTTGACTCCAGGCAAACTTTCCCTGCATGTATGCGGTTACTCAATAAGTTTTGAAATAAAGAAAAGTATTCAACATATTTTACATCATAATATTGCTACATAATTTCAAAATACTTTCCTCCGCGTTCTATATAAAGTTTCATTCGCCAAAACCAACTTTGAAAACATTTTTATCAGTCTTGATTCGGTAAGTCAGAAATCGCTATTTTGTAGGCAACCCCGGCTTCTTCGGTGCTCGAAAAATACTTTCCTTAATTTTTTTTTATTATCGGGAACAGAAATAAATCACAGTGAGTTAAGTCAGGTCTGTAGGGAGCATAATTTCGGGTTTCAACACATAAATGCTTTTGTAATACGCGTATTTGACGAGGCATTAGCGTGATGCTGCATGATTCCCCACCGCCCGGTATTTGATCTTTTCTTCCCCACTGTTCGAAATGCTTTGGGCAATATGGTATACGATTTTAAGTTAACTGTTATCTATAATTTCACCATAGACCTCAAGAAATGTCTGCAGCGCCAAAAGCAACTAGTCGCCATATTGCCCACGTTACGAGGTCTTTGAAATTTTGTCCGTAATTATCTTTTTGAGTAGTTGTACAGACGATTTTGTTGCGTCCTGTCGATGGAATCATATTAATGATTCAAGTTTATATCACCATAATTTCTGGAAAATATTTTTTTTAAAACCGTAAGTGTTAAAGTAAAATTCAGTAATTCATTTAAAATAATTGCAAGAGATTGAGCTGAGTCTCTTAAGGTACCTATATAAAGTCGAAGTAGATCATTTTGCTCAAGTAACAGAATTTACTTACATCCACGCCTTAAGCTCCGTCGTTTTAAATTTAAAGCAGCAAAATGACAGCAGCATGATGAGAACATTGTTCTTTCTTTTAATTAGAGCAAATTACTACTATATAATTTGCTTTTTAAAAACATAATGCAGTGGTTTATTTAAAATTCCGATCATCTTAACATTATTGGGTGCTTTACATAGTGCCCTGGTAAATAACCAGATACCTCTAGGAAGTCGTTGGGGATTGTACCACACAAATACAACCCAGTTCCATTTAGACGGTAAATATATGTACACTTGAGCGTAGGTGCGTATGCTCAAGATAATATAGACAATTAAATTGAAGAGAAAAGAGGACAGGAGGATAGAGAAGTATTAAGCTATTGAAAGGGAGGAAAAACTAAAAAAATATAATACTGACGCAATATCCAATATACGTTGCTTACTTGAAATAATAAAGATGTAAGGCCACAATTAACTTTGGCGGGCTAACGTACGAACACACGGTCCCAAGGCTATTGAGAAATCCCCTTCATTAGTTATATTACTTATATTAGCACTTATGTTCCTTATACACGATTGTGTAAATGTATTACTACTTTATTAACACATTTTCTTGGTTATCCAGCTGATATTTTGAGAGGATAATTATATAAACCAGGATAGAATAAATGTGTGAACAAATAGCGATGTTAAGTATTTATTTTATTGTGATTTGGAAATTATTTATATCCTGTTAAATCCGATTATTCTTCGGTTATTATATTAGTTAAGAGCAATTATGCTAATTGTAAGTTAATCCAAACGTTTAAAACAACGTCTGAATAATATAAAGTATTTTCATATTGAAATACTATGTTGTATAAAAAATTCTTATTGAGTTTTTAAGGCAGGAACATTTAAGTAAGGTTATTTTTTATATAATACTAGTTGTACCCGGCGCGCGTTGCTACGCATATCAAAAAATCGACATTTCAACTGTAACTCAACCAGGTGTCCGATCGATATAATTTTGCTACCAAAAAGTTTATCAGAGAATTCTGAACAAATTCGCTAAAGAACTCTATGCTCTACCATTTCAGAGTCTATAAAGTACATACAGACAAACATTCATTTTTATATATAAGATTATATACATACATATGTATGTGTCAAACGTTTGTTCGAAGAAAACATTGAACATAAGCTGTAAAATTATTTTTTGACTATTGGTCAATTAAAAATAATCTAATGGTGGGGCTTTAAAATATATTTGAACTATTTTGAATGACATTGCCAAGATTAACATTGTCACAATAAAACGAGTTAAAAGTGATCGCACCGGCAGGGCCTGTCGTTCAAGCTTTACAAACCGACTTCTGACACTTAATCGAAAAACTTCGATTGACACTACGCTTTGAGTGCCCATCACTGGCACGCGCTGAACTTCTGACCACAGTTCAATAATACTCTTGAGGGCTGAGCGCGAATATCCCAATAATTCTGTTTATGCGATTTGTATGTTCGTATTCTTATGTTTCTTCCAACTAAAAATGTTTATTAAACCGTTTTATTCAACTATTTATGATTATCAGTTTATTTATGTTAATATTATTAACTAATAATAAATAAAAACCAATATTGATAAAAAATATCAGTTAACAATGTTAACACATTGGTATTATTTTATAGTAGCTTTTACTCGCGGCTTCACTTGCGTTGAAGCTCTTAAACGAATATCAAAGATTAGTACATAATTGTTTTTAATTTTTTCTAAGTAAAAGTATCCTAATTGCATTTTAATACCTGTGTACAGAGTTTCATGATAATCGGTTGTGTTGTTTTGGCGTAAAAGCGTAACAATCAAAATTATATTTATATTTATAAGGATGATCTTATTTGACTGTCGATATAATAAGGGTATTTATACTTACGCCTATAATGATTTTAAACTTATTTCATAGCGGATACTCAAAATTTTTAATTGCAGTGATATTGCAGTGATACCAACTACCTTGCTACCAACGATATTCTCTAACCGTAATATCAAGTTGAAAGTTTAGTTCCACTTACTAGGAAACTTCTATACAGAGAATTCCGGAACTCATTCAAAGTATAGTCCAATAAAACGTGATTTTGTTTTATGTACATTACGATACCTGGAACATCATTAAAACCATTATTTTCAAGTTTATATAATAAAGAATATTAGTGACTAGCTGTACAGGTACGCAGAGGCGCGCGTAGTAACGCCTATTAAAAAAATAAAAGTCAGCTTACATATCAACCGTGTCTCCAATCGAGCAGCCAAAAATTTTCGACTGTAACTCAACATCCATGTGTCGATATTATTTTGGTACCAAAACCTTTATCAGAGAATTTTGAATAAATTTGCTACAGACGTCGATGCTTTATCTTTTGCCATTTCAGGGTTTAAAGGACATATAGAAAACATTCATTTGTATATAGATATAATGAAGATCAAGTTAAGTAATAAAGTTATAATCTTTTCTTTCTTAGCCGACAAAGCATCAGAGAGGCGTTTGGTGTTGGACACCCCACTGACGACTTGTTCATTGTAAAGCGAGGGGCCTTGAGTTCGGTTCCCGGCCGTAAACTATTATTTATGTATCGAAATACAGATAGTTAAATTTAAAATTAGAAAATTTATACTAGGAGCGTATTTAGTATGAAGCATGGTACTTCAATACTTCCACAGGGTTTTCACGTTGATATGAAGTTGAAAGTTGTATTCGCTAATAGAAAAATTCCCGTAAAGAAATATTTCTCTTTCATCTAAAGAAAATAGTTTTAGTAGGAATTGCATATTACTGCGTACTTATAAACGGATATTGAGAGTGTTTGTAATTTTTGCAGGCGACGCTAAAAGGAGATTACATATTAGGCCGTGTAAGTTAGTTTGTCCAGGTATATTTTCTAAAGTACTTTTCATAATTCGGCAAATGAAACATTGTTAGCTTTAAATATTCCCAGGTTTGTTATTTTGCGTCAATAAATTCAATATGGCGCCCTCCGGGGAAAAAAGGTTTAATATTGCTCTAATAATATATTTACGTATTCGGTCGTTCTTCAACTTATTTCTTGTATAGATGAATTATAAATAATGTTAAGTAAAAAGGTGACACAACGTTACTTCTAATTAGTGTTATTCATTATTGTGCAGCATATTAGGCTATATTCTAATGGTTTTATTTAATTAAACGTTTATCGCGATTGAATTAAGGATGTTTTTGCTTTAGATACGATATATATTGTATATATTGAGGTTTTTATATTTCAGCGATTAGTAAAAGATGGAATCTTAATTCCTTAAGAGAATTACGGACATATGTATATAACGCCACACACTCATAGCCCCACACTAGGATACCCTGTGTCGTGGGTGATGCGGACAACACAGAAAGACAATTACAAACACGTCCAGACCGAGAACAGAAATTTGAACTCATCATTTAAATTTCGGTCTCGCTGGGAATCGAACCCAGGACCCTTCGAACGGCGGTCCGGCGTGGTGAGCATTACGCCACGCGGATCGTGAAATATGTGGAATTAACTTATGAATATTTATTTTTTGTTTAAAAAAATAATAGACGACTTAAAACCCAAATAATACATATAATACATAATACATACAATACATCAGTAATTCCCAAGGTATGACATTTATTAGTCACATAAATGTTTGCTCCAGCTATCCATTTGCGACCTTCGCTTTGCAGACGGGATCTCAAGTCAAACAGAAGTTAGTATATTAAGGTAATTAAAAAAATACTTTTCATATTTAATAACATGACAGTTGTAAATGAAATTCATCTGAAGTTGTTTCGGCTCGCTGGCATGTTTATACAACTCCCTCTAATCTCATATGATCATATTATTTGTCTCTCCGTATCTTGTTTCACTTCATCCACGAGTTCCACTCACTGACTAATACTTTTTAATTTTTAATTTAACAATTCATGACTTCCAGGTGGGACTGAAGTGAAGCATCAATTTATATGGCAATAAAAGATCTCCAATTAATTATTCTTACAAATAAAAATCGGTTCATAAAAACTCACATTGTCAATAAAAAAAAAAATGCGATTACATGAACATAGAATCTATTTTCCTTTTTTTAAATACATGTTCTTCACAAAGTCTCCGAGATACTTTAACGTAACAGTATTTGTCCTTTAAATTTACATTGTTACATTTATATGAAACAAAAATCTCATATACGTATCGGATTGATTTTACTTCCAATACCTATTGTTTCAATGGACTTTATTAACAAGCTCTCGATACAGAGAGCGGAGCTTCATTTCCATTTAAATTATTGGAATGCTTTAACTATGTTGTTGTGCGTAGGCACTAGGTATTCAATGAGATCCCGTATAGAATGATGGACAGACAAATTTTGTTGATTTTGTTACTACTATTGTTCCTTCTTTGAGAATGTCAGTTTTGTAAAGAGCTTTAGCTTGATTAACTTGTTTATGTTATATATTTGGAAAAAATATGCGAGAAAAACACATAGCTCGCTTTCTTTCCATGGCATACATTTATTGATTACTCGATTTTTCCTTTAGGTGATGGCTTTAGGTGTTAAAGCTCGCATGTTAATTTTGATTGCCTCAGGGAGAAGAATTTTACCACAATGTTAGAACATTGGTGGATGGATGGTGGATGATGAATGGAACAAAGACAAAAACCTTTATCATTACGGACTATCCACCATAGTCTCGTTCATTGCTCTGTAGAATACATCACCAACAAGTTAGTTTACACAGCTTAAACAATTTAGTGAGATACATTTTGATGAATGCGTGCAGGAATTGCATGATTTAATTCCCTCATCCCCATTCTATCATCGTAAGTTCCGACGCACGGCGGGTATCCATCCTTATATCGTGAATATCCCACGAACGACGTGCTTTTCTTCGTCGTTTATCATGCGTATTGCGAAGGACTGGAATAAATTGCCCGCGTCAGTGTTCACGTTCGATTATAAGAATGTCTTCAAGTCAAGAGTGAATAAGCTTCTACTAAGTTAACGCGCTTTCCCATCCAAGATTACTTCACCACTTACCATCGGGTAATTGATACCATTGTATAGTTTTTAGTAAAAAAAACTTCCTTGATTTATCTTATGAAGAAATAATTAGCCTTGGTAGTAGGGCTTTGCGTAAGGATTATCTTTCCGAAAACTCTTCGATGTGTTTCTGCTGCGAGTTTGGGAGCTAGTACTTCTTCTGTTTCTTTCTTCTCTCTTCTTTCCCAGCCATTGACGTATCAGTGATGCCGTTGGTATTGCTAATGTACATGGGTAAAGAATACACATGGGTCATCGGCTTGTTTGTTAACTGGTTAAAGTGCTTTGTCAATGGACATATAAACCGACCTTAAATAAAACGACGTATTAAATATTCTAATTCTGAAGTCATACATATCAAGTAAATACATTATTAGGGATAACTCAAAAACTACTCGTCAGATGCCGCTCGAATTTATATGGTACATGACAAGCACCACCTTATGAATACAGAAAGAATCATACAAATCGGAACACCCAATAAGTTTCGGAGTTACATATAAATATAAAAAAATACAAAGGAATCGAGTATCTCCTTTTTTAAGTCGGTTAATAAAAAGTTAAGGCCTACTGGAACTTAAATTTGGCCACAATTAATTTTCGTGATATCCGTTCTCTTATCGTAAGTTATATCGTAACTGTTCAACTAGAAAGTATGTATATAGGTATTTTGCTTGCGTGTCTAAAGCCGGATTTTATCTATGATTTTTAATTGCACCCTAGTTATTTATAGTGTTTGAATTCTATGAAATTACTGAATTCAGATTAACATCTGGAATCTAACATTTGGGAGTTAAATTAACAAGATGCGCGAATTCAGGAATGTTTTAAGAGCTACTCAAAATAACAGTATTCTATCAAATTGTGCTATCTCAAAGACTATATGAAACTGTATGTAAGTGCTCTAGAAATTTATGCGCATACGTTAAGTTTGAAATCAATTCCGTCAACATACGAATATTAAATTATCTGTATTCTAAATGTACCAGAGTAGTGTGTGTTGAATAATCTTTAATTATCCTTGTTTTGTTTTTAATTCTATTGAAAATTAAGCCCACCACGTCGGTCCAGCTTCGATAACGTTGTTCAGGAAGTAACTGTACGAGTTTCCTCAAAATGTTTTATTTAAATTTTATGAATCGATGGTTTTATTTATGTGATAGAGTGATATCAACAAAATAATTCTTTAGTCTGGATATTTTAAACAACACTAAACTGTATTGAATTTTGTAAATTTGTTATTACAGTTTTCAAGTTATATTATAAATTTAATTTTAATTCAAAAATTTAAATTACTTTTTATTCATCGTATACCACAGACCTTATCCAATTATTGGAAAACTAGACATATATTTTTATTTTCTTTATTAACATGAGTAATTTTAGTACCGAGGTTGAAACCCTACAGGGACGTATGAAAGATAATTGCTTGTCACGAAGTCAGATGACGTCAGCAATACGTCGTTAACAATTTTATTACAAAACTAAATTACTCACATAAATTGTTAGAACTGGCTAGTAAATTTTGAACGATTTACATGGATCTATTCTTTTTACTGTGGAGGTCTAGAGCATATTTCACGTCGCGGCTGTAATGCAGATTAGTGGAGCGACATGATTTTGCTATAGAGACAGACATCAGGGGGCTTTGGGGGTTCCGATCCCCCATAATGGTAAACAATCGAATGTAATTCTTAAATAAATTGGGTTAAAGAGCGGGAT
>DWJN01007125.1:0-10191 GCA_018248895.1 Carystus phorcus | reverse complement strand
CCCTCCAGTGTAAATCAGTCGTAAAATGACTATGTCGTGTTTCGCCTGCCACCTGGAGTGCCAGTTCTGTTTTTCCCCTCCTTCTTCCTTCTTGGCCGGCAACGCGTTGGTAATACCCCTGGTGTTGCTAATGTCCATGGGCGACGGTGATCACTTACCATCAGGTGACCCGGATGCTCGTTTGCCGGCTTACGGCATAAAAAAAAAAAAGAAGAAGGTTCTCAATTTGACTGTATTTTTTGTGTACTTTATAACTTTTTACTGTGTACCGATAAGGATTCTTATTATATGCGAAAGCTGGTGCATGTCGTGTGGTCATATTTAAATTTGAGCGACATCTGACGAATCTTTTTTGAGTTATCTCTAATAATGCGCAGTCACTTGATACATATATGACTTCAGAAATCGGAATGTTTAATTCGGCATACTCAATGATTCTTGCCTTTTTACTTACCCGAAGGTTGACTGGCATAAAATGCTATAAGCATTAAGTCCGCCTTTGTCTAGATGTAGAGACACAGATTATGTACATGGTACATAAATAAATAAATAAATTATTTTTACGTTCATTCCATTCGCAGTGATATGAAGATCACGTAGCGTGTTGTTGTTTTAAAATGTTTAATGTAACCTTTTGTCAGTCTCCGGTAACTGATGAAATTCCCCTTTGTAAAAAACCTAATTTAAGATCATGTAACTGTATAAAATAATTCAGTGAGTGCGCTACCCTTAATTCTCTTCAAAAAGATACAAAAATATGAAAATTAACATTAAACGAAACGCGACATGAATAAGAAACCAGACCTCTTTTTGCTCAAGGCTTATTATTTATAAGGCCTTTTAAATTTTTTTTTAGTATCAAGTGGTGGCCTAAGCAGTCAGAATTTTAATTAAACCACTCGAGTGCCTACCACGTTAATTCAAATTAGTGCTCGCTATAGAAATACTAAGGGCTCTTAAGATGTACTCAGTAATTAAGTTCTATACAAGTCTGGTAATATACATTCAATAAATTCATCGTGACAAATTTGCCGATAGCTTGCGATAAGGTACGGGTTAACCTCACGACGTTAAAACGATTAATAAGTTATTTAAAGTTGAGAATAATTACTAATTTAAATGAAAGAAACAGGTAAATTCTTTCTTTTCTCGTCTTTCTTGGCTAGCAACGCGTCAGTGACGCGTTTGGTGTTGCTCATGTCCATGGGTGATAGTGAGTACTTATCATCATCATCTTCATCCTCTACCGGTTTTTCGGGTTAGTAATTTAAAAAAATGATAGATGATAAGCACAGGAATAAAAATCTTTTAACAAAAAAGTAAAATCGCCTTCAAAAAGGATTAAATAACTTGATGAGGGATACTGTTTAGGAAGTAGGGGGCTTTGCCTTCAACTCATTAATAGCCCGCTACTGAACACGGGTCACGCTGCTCCAATGCGGATTGGTGGAGGGGTTAGTGGCCAACCCAAGTGTCGGAAGTTTTTTAACCGCCCGAAGGCCTTCGACGTGGCTTGACGACTGTTATGTTCATAGCAACCGGGACCGACGGCTTAACATGTCCTCCGAAGCCCGAATACGCGCAAGAAATTATTGCCACTTTCGGTCACCCATCCAGGTACAGACCACGCCCGCAGGTGCTTAACTCTGTCGATCGCATAGGATTTACGCGAGCCGTCGGGCTATGAGGTATGAGGTAGGGGCCTTTAGTCTAGAATCTAGATCAATTAAAGAAACTGGCACCAAGAATCATTCATATCGGTACACCCAGTAAAAAGTTATTGTCTAAGACACATAAAAAAGTACAGACGAATTGAGAACCTACTCTTTATGACGTCGGTTTAAAGGAAATTATTTTTATGGCCATCGTCTATTAAGGTATTGACCATCTAATGGAAATTCACGTTTATCGTTATCCATATCGATTATATCACCGAGTTGTCGTCTGAGAAATTAGCTGGAGCCTTGCCTTTATAATAACTCTCCAATGCGTAACTCAACTGAACTCTCCAACCTTAAAATGATTAATGATTTTAGAAAGAAAATGAACTAATAAAACTTAAATTCGTACATAAAAATTTATAAGTGTGGTATTACAGAGAGTAATTCTTGCTATTTCAAGAAGGTATTTCGTCATTGCCTCGTACTTGTTTACTTGCCAAATAAACTCAGAGAAGCTTTCTTTGAGGAAATAATTCAATATAAAGTGCGAAAATTTGTGTTAACATTTTAAATATAATCTGTAAATAACTTAATTTTAATTTAAGATTTCATTATATAAATTAATGGCATAGTATTAGCGTATGGCTCATGAAAGAGCACCTCTCTCTTCTTATTATATGAAGAGGCTTATAAAACTCCACCACGCTGCCCCAGAGCGGATTGGTAGGGGGTTAGTGGCCAACCTGAGTGAAGAGTTTTTACCATCCAAAGGACTCCTACATAGCTAAATGACCTGTTATCCATAGTAACAATCGGGAACGATAGCTTAACGTGCCTTCCACAGCACGAAAACTCTCAAGTACTGTTGCCACTAGCGGTCACCCATACTTGCACTGACCGCGCCCGTAATTGCTTAATTCATTCAATCACTTACGATCGACGCGATCCGCCGGACTATGAAAGCTTCGAAGTACAAAAATTTAAGTAAGGCTAATAGGAATTACGAACAAATATTTACAGTTCTAATAAAAGTACAGCGTAAGTGTCTAATGAGGCATTGTGTCAATATAGACTGTGTGTGAAGCTATAAAAGGCGTTAATCGTGTAATTAGTAACGAACTTCCTTTAGAGCGTCTGCCTTTTAAACGGCTGTTAATAAAATATATTACAAATTTATAAGATAGCATGAATCATCAATAGCTTTTAATATTAACTTTGTATTTACTCTAGCTATACGCTCTAGCAGTGCTTTAATATATACTTCTTATTATAATGTACTAAGTTTGTTTGTTACACTTTCACGCCAAAACTACTAGCCGTTTATCATGAAACATTGTGCACATATTCTTAGAGATATTTAAAAGGATATAGGATATTTTTTATTAAAAAAGTAGGTTGTCTGTAAAGTCGGTTTACTGACGATAGTTGAACATGACAACATCATAAGAAAATACTGATGGAATGGTTGCATTTTTCAAAAGAAATCTCTTAATTTTATTTGTTCGATAGATATTTTGTATGGATATAGAGAAGAAGGTAAATGGAAATTACAATGGAATTGACCAAGTTACATTTATTTGTACGCATAAATACAATTATTTAATTTTTTTTTACAATATACTTACTTGCACTTCAAGCCTTAAATGGAACGCCTCAGAGCGAAGTAACGCGGCATGAGTCATGCATTTTGGTGCGTGCAGCCGGCTCCATCGAATTATAAGACGTTGTCACGTCAAAAATAAAATGATCTTTGATAATCATTTAAGGGATTCAACGCAAGCGAAGCCGCTTGTAAAAGCTATTAATATTTTTATAAGAAATTTTTCGGTACGTAAATAAAAAAAATTATGCAAAAATGTTTTTACTCCTACGCCATGCTAACTTTCAACACTTCTTTCAAACTTTTATAATAGTAGTGTAGATAATAAAAGCTTGTACTTAGTAAAAGTAATACTTCGTCGTCGTACCAATGATGCTGTTAACATAAACTATTATCATATTGCTTAGTTACTTGTCAAACAACTCATGTTTTGACTAGTTTTAGAGCCTTATATTGATGTGTAATTTTCCTCTCCGTTGCTGGGTATTGTTTGTGGGAGTGATTCCGTGATAAGGGACGGAAATGTGTAACCGGAAGCCGAGATTGCGCGCGCTATTTAATTTGACCAATGAGCACTGTGGTAGAAAACGTGAGCTATGCTTAATCTAGTGTTGTGTATAAGTTATGCTTTAATTATATAAAAAGTACATATATTAAAAAGTAGTTAGTGTTGATAATAAGTGTCAGAAAAATTGAAGATCATTGATAAATAATGCGAGTGGGTAATGATGAAGAATTATTTGATTAAGATTCAGTGTTTAGCTCTTTAAATTTTGTGGTCAAAATCTGTCGCAAGAGATTGATACTTCCGAGAATATAATGTTAATTAAATGAGGTTAGATGTAACACATAAAATAAGTAATTTTTCTGGTTGATTTTTTATACATACCTTGTGTCCAAAAACCCCAAATATCTTACGGAATCCTAATTTTTCCAAAATAAAATCTAGGCTATGTTACTCGTGGATAACGTACCTTTCGAATGTTTAAAGAATTTTTAAAATCGGTCCAGTAGTTTTTGAGCCTATTACAACCAAACAAACAAACAAACAAAGTTTTCCTCTATATAATGTTAGTGTATAAAAAACACAATTCTGTAACGTGAAATACCGATATTCAAACAAATAAGCCGTCATTCCTATATTTATAATACGCGGCCGTGATAAAATTAATCCGGATAAACAGAAATAATATCGGACCGAGTGTGTTATTTACAATACGAGTTCGAACCGTTGTTGAGAAATGTGTTTAATTGTCGCATGAGTGTTTCTGTTCTGTCAATCCGTTTGTGCTTTTATGGGCCATTAAATAAATAGGACACAGACAGAGAAGTGTTTTGATACTAAACAAATAACAATAAATAATAACACAGTAGTTAATTACAGATAACAACTGTTATATGACTAAAAAGTGATATAATAGTTTGATTTCAATTCCCGTGTATAAGTGGGTTTAAGATTTCACCTATTTTGTATAGTTAAATATGTATATAACTCATACGAAACAATAGTATCGATAACATAGTACTCTACAAGCTCTTTCCAAAGTAGCATTTAAAATATTGGTCTGGGATTATTATTTGACAATAATTAACATATCTTCACAAGATTCATAACACATTTCATAACCGATTTTAATCAAATTTAGTACACCGTGTCCAGTTTGATACAACTTATAAGATAGGATAGGTTGCAACTCAATCTATAGTTTTTGAAGAGTATGGCTGTAGATATAGTATATTAGATATTTATTTTAAAATATTATACAAAAACACACGACTTCCATTTAGACATTTATTTCAAACTCGAATATTCTTTTTAATTAACTACACACATACAGATTACTGGCCAATACATAACATTATTATAATATACAACCTCCAACAATAGTCGCAAAATTATTTGATTGCAAATTATTTGTTTAATACTCACAAAGAATTAGTTCCATAAGATTTTAACAGATGGCGGAGTAAGTCTGCTAAATTGAGTAGATATGTAAACCTTAGTCGGAGCAACACGTGGCCGGCCGCGGCGTCTGTTAGGTTAGTTATATATATGTACGTTGTATTATTGCAGAACTTCTTCTGGATCGACTAGTAGAAATATAAACTAATCAATCTCAAGGCATACATAAGTTACGTATTTATTCCTTTTATTTATACAGTTAGGCCGAAGAAATAACTCCTTATAGCCAATAGTATGGATTTTTATACACTCAACAGAATTTTGCGATATTTATTCATACCATTATGAGTCCGTGTTTATGTTATTTGCGGTAAGTATGCGGTCCTCGTTATGTGGGTATGACGTTTTAATTTACATATTGCACAGTATTAATTATTACGAACATTATTCCAGAATTTAATTAAGGATATTTCATTATCGCTGCACTGTAGGAAATCGTAGTTTGTATGTAGCGATGAAAACCCGGTTCAGTTCCTTGTAATGGATCTAATAGATAAGCAGAAACGGTCAAGAATCCACTATCTGACCGCGTGATTAAAGAAGAGAACTGAAACACAACAAATGTGCCAACAATGCGTGAAAAGGGAGTGGATAGCCTCACTGGCCAATACAAACCGACATTGCGACCGAAACTAATTTCATTAATTGTCTGAATTATACATTCATTACAATGTATAATTCATTCATTACTTTATGCTAAGCATGAAGTAAGACGATTCAAAAGATGTCACAAATAAGAGAAAGATCGCAATAAGTCCGATATAACGAATTTAAAGGATATATAGATATTCAGATAGTTACGCAGAAGGAAAGAGGAAAGAAAATATTTATTTCATAAAAATAAATATCGATGCAACTGCGTTTACTAATAACTTTGGGAGATTAACATATATTACTAGGGACGCGCTTTCGCTTCACTAAGACTGATTGTTTATCCAATTAAAAAAAAACCACTATTCCTTTTTAAGCGTTATACGCATTACGCATAATATCTTGTTTATCCCAATTTATCGATGAATGCATTAACTTTGGTTTTTTAGATATATGTATATTATCTATTGCAAAATTTAAATCAAAATCGTAAATAATCGTTTTCGTAAATAAAAATTGTTCTTTTAAAGAGGTATATTCAAAATTTTGATAGTTTTACAATTAAATTATGTTTGCAATAGGTTAAACACTGTTTGCCGCATATGAGACGAGATCGGTTGAGTGAACGTCAAAAATTTTAAAAATGTTAAACCGGCGCGCGCGGCTCGGAAATTGTCGGCCGCCATTCGGCAACTGTCGTTGTTTAGGCGCACAATGACTTCAGGTGATAGTTATCTGGTGAAAACAGATATATTGCAGAATAAAAAGTATGGTAGAGACACCCTCAGTACATAATCTACACGTTAAGGATCATTTAAATCTGTTTAGTATAGCATAGTAGCATAAAACTCGTACACAAGAAACGAGACAAAAAAACAATAAAAAAAGCTTTTGTCATTGTATCGGTAACAGAACCTATCTACATTAAAAACATATACAAGTTTTACCCCATAACAATTTTATTCTAACTATATATTCCAGCAGTACCTATTGTGTACGCAGTTCAAAGAAAACAGTTCAATTACAACTGATTCCTCGTTATTTACTTGTGTAACAGCATTCACAATAAAACCAATATCAGCGCCAATTTCAATACGAGATTGGTTGTCAAAGTTCGACCGAAGAGCATATTTGGAGTACGACATTTTCATAAAAAATGTACTAACGTGTAACCCGGGAAACGATCGGAATGAAAATCCAGTCCCGCATCTTAGTTTAGGGCTCTGGTCTGATATTGTTTACTGACATCGAAATATTCACAGACTTAATAAATCTCCGTTTTAATATTGCAGATTCTTAATACAGAATAGCATATAAAAAGTAATGTGAATAACAAAACTGTTAATAAACGTTATATGGATCTGGCCGCATAGACGTTCTGAATTCAAATTCATATTTCGATTTACATAGTTCATTAAGATACCACAATACCATTTCTTTTTAAAACTTGTAATAAACTTTTAGTATCCTGTATTTTTAACCTTTATTACAACATTACATTTTACAGATACGTAAATAAATAATATTTATTGAGTTAGCCAAGCATATTCAAATAGTTTACATCTAAGTAGCTTATGACTTAGTTGATTCACAAAACCTATTTCATAAATATTTTATTCTACATATATCAAGTTTAATACCAGTGTCATTAACAGATTTTCTTCGGGAGAATACCATATTAACTATACATAACTTTCCATAGTAACTAGGAGACCTGGCGAATTTTGTATCACCTTGGAACATTTGTCCCGTTTAGTAACATTTTTTATCAATGCTCAGCTTTTTTAGTTAGTTCTTAACCGCCTTTAAAAGAAGGAGGTTCTCAATTAGTCTGTATTTTCTTTATTTTAGTATAGGTAGTTATATTGCTTATAGCTTTCCTCGCTAAATGGACTATCCAGCATAAAATAACTTTTCAAATCGGACCTGAGAAACTTGTAGTTCCTAAAATTATAGCATTCATTAAAAAAACAAACTCTTCAGCTTTATATTAGTGCTGATTAAGATGCATGTTATAAACATAAATTCAAATGATATTCTATGTACCCAAACACGAGAATCATATTGGCTCCACTCTGCTACACTTTAGCGGCTTTAATACGAGTTCCTGTGGAATAGATTTTAGCAAATATTCCCATAGATTTAATACTTGCGGTGCAGCGTCCAGGATTCATTATACTTATCGGTTTATAGATTCTCTAGTATGCTCTTATTATCCTATATTATTCAGAAAGTTGTTATGTTATCTTACTAATATTATAATGTGAAAGTTTAGTTCATATTCAGGTACGCAAAAACTACTGAACGGATTATTTTCTTAACATAAATCGTTACATACTATATAGAAGGACAACTTATGTAATGTGTGTGTTATTGTAACATAATATTGGATTAAAAAAGGTTTAACTAAGACAGTTCAACCCAGGAAATGGAAATCTATTTCAAATTCAAATTAAAAAAAATCGGTATTATTTAAATACTATTGTATGAATTATGTAGGTATTATTTAAATATATTTAAATATTCGTGTATTATTTAAATACACTCATGTTTTGATTCTACCACCGTTTCGAAAAGGTGCTTTTACATCAAGAAGAAACTGCGAAAGAATCCTTTCCCAAGACAGGGATGTTTCGTCTGATTTAATGTATCTATAGCATTAAATTAATAATGTTTAAATAGGAGTAAAAAGTATATAGTATTAAATATATTAGGGCATACAGAAATATGCTAGTTCTTTAAATATTTAATAAGATTTATTGAAAAAAATACATGGAAAATATTTGACAGGACTACAAACGTGAAATAAACAATATATTTTTACGGCTTATGATACGACTGATATTGGCTTACGCTTCATATATTTTAACAGAAACACGTTAAAAATAGACTATTATTACATCTTTACAAAACATTAAGTACAAATACAGCTTACAATTTGGGCTTCGTCGCCCCTTTTTTCTTGTAATATCGACCTTATTACAATTTTATTTTTAGTATATCAAGACTATGTACAAAACTTGGCCAAAAATTTGCACAAGGTTTGAAATTGACCCTAATACTGTAAGCTAATGATCCGTACCGGCTCCACCTCCATAATTTCGCGCAGTTTTTGCTGAGCTAGCCCGAAACTGGCAACGTGGTTTTTATTAAATTTCGGCGCTAAATCTGAACCATGCTATCTGAAAAAGTAATTTAGTTAGACTTGGAAACACCGAATAGGATAGCCTTGGGTTGGATGTACTTAGATTAAAAATATGACAATGAAAATTCTAAATAAACAAAGTTTCCGCTTTGGCTGGCTTGTATCTTGTGGTTATTTTTTCATCCGTACTCGTTAGGATACAACGGATCACAGGAACATTTAAAAATCCAGAGAAGCAAAAATGCATAATAATTGCCGACAACCAATCAGTTAAGTACTGATTGTAGTTGGTCAATGACGCCAATGGGCATAGCCTCATTGAGCATTACCAATGCATTCCCGGCCAAAACGTGGAAAACCCGCATTATCCCCATATAAGTTACTTGGTGAGCCAGCAAACGTTGTTTTGCCATATAAATTATGATTTTTTTACACCTTATGTCCGAAAAACCAAAATATCTTACGGAACCATATTTTGTTCCAAAATAAAATATAGCCTATGTTACTCGTGGATAATGTAGATTTCGAATGGTGAAAGAATTTTTAAAATCTGTCCAGTCGTTTATAAGCCTATTCATTACAGACAAACAAAGTTTTCCTCTTTATAATATTCATGTAGATTAGCCAGCAATGAGTCAGTCCCATATTACTCGTGTATGGATATTGATATACAGATTGTGATCCTAATCCTTTTCCATAAAAACTGTCCTTATTCAATTGTAGAAACAGAAAATCCATTACGACATAAAGCTTCTGCAAATACAATATCTATTTCTATGACATTCTTATGAGATATTGTCTGTACAATAGCAACATACCTAGTACATTAGAAACTTCGGCAATCGTACGAGCCCCTTATGTTTCGACGGAGCTGTTCCAACACAAAGTTCCAACTTTTACGATAATGTCAGCAATTGCCATTCAAACACGCTCAAACTTTATCAATGTGTGTGAAAGGATAAGCTGGCATTGCTACGGTTCCCAATAATTTCTTACAAGATAACCTGGTTAAGGAGACCGCGTAAATTTAATGTAATGATGTAACAATCCTGGAAGCTATATAGTCGCAAAGACTTATCTAAATATAATTAGAATCGCTGAGTACTACGAATTTCGCGTAGCTTAGTTGGTATTTCAACAATGTACGTATCTTATATCTTATACTAATATATAAAGCTGAAGAGTTTGTTTGTTTGTTTGTTTGATTGATTGTTTGAACGGGCTAATCTCA
>DWJN01007124.1:0-10191 GCA_018248895.1 Carystus phorcus | reverse complement strand
CACAGTGCTATGACATGGGGTCCTTCAAGAAGCGGGTCCATCGCTTCCTTCTTGGCCGGCAACGCGTTGGTGACATCTCTGGTGTTACTAATGTCCATGGACGACGGTGATCACTTACCATCAGGTGACCTATGTGCTCGTTTGCCTGCTACGCCATAAAAAAAATGAGTATCTGGCTGGATTAAACTGGGTGGTACAGTATAGAACCAAGTGACCAGCATATAAGTGATTTGGCGTCAGAGCCTCGATGGCTGTTCAGCACACACGATCTTGGCTTGGACTCAAGATAGACGCATTCCTGTACTCTACATACATTATATTATACAAAACAATGGTTATCTTTGATCAGTGTCATCACATTCATCTGATATCCTCAATAGACCAGTTTAAAATACATTAATATAGTTTGTGAAGCGGAAGTGCGTGGCGTTAAATTGCTATTCAACTTAAATACATATAACAATATTGTAATTCTTGCATGTGTGATTATGTATGCAGACCACACAAGCATTAATGTTCGTATGTGTGAGTGTAGATCACACAGGCAACGCGTGAGCTTTTGGTCCGATTATCGTTATAATGGCAACTTTGCGGGAAGTGTGGGGTTGAAATTATTGTGACCATAATATAATAATAATTAATACTCGAAATAATAATGATTTACAATGTTTCTTATGTTCAAAATATACTTGTCTGAATTTGCTTGATATTCTATTGACTCTTGTTTTTTTTACTTTTATATGCAATTCGTTATTTTTTTTTATAATTGCGTGAAGACAATGAAATTTAAGATGATATTAAATGGACGAAATGTATCTCAAGCTCATTCATGATAAATAACATGCCGAATCAATAAAAGTTGGGTTATAGGTTAGTAAACGATGACATAATTATTACCCATTTATCGCTAAAACTAGCGCTGGCTAAGACAGAACCGAGAATATATTCTTCTTTAACTTAGTATCTGTTTCCTGAACTAGCTTAGAACTGCTTTCGAAAGCCCTAGAAAGCTCTAGAAACGACACACTTCAATGTCTATCAAACAATTGTTTATTCAACAATACCTAAAGTTGTGGTCACCCTAGCTCCAAATAACAGTCAGTAATGTGTCCACATTTGCCGGGCTATTAACCCCGGACAAAGGAGTGTACGCACAGGTAATAGACCGTTAACGGTTAACGTTTCTCTTTATTATTTAAAAACTATTCTTTATTATGAAAATGACGTAATTTTTAGTAAAACAGACTAACCATTGACAACTCGCTGTTCCTGTTTACTGAAAAAACATTGTTTTGATATGCACTTGTTTAACTTTCCGGTTGTAAATCTGTCATCATTTTCAACGGTACATAACTGATTTAAGAGTGAAAGATACTAAACTCCAATGTATCATGAATCATTTAATTTTATGATAACAAAAATTGGAAGAGCTTTTTCCTCATAAACGTCTTTCAAATTTAAATAAATTGCGTTCTCTGTCCAAAAGGTACACCACGTAATATTTAAATACGTGAAGCAAAATCCACGTACCTTTATTAAGAATAATGCATGTATACATGTACAAGTGTGAAATATAATATACATACATATATTTCAGATTTCATATTGCCAATGTGGATGTTAGCTGTAACAAAGCGAATTTCAAGTAATAAGTAACTGAATTTCAAGTTTTCACGCTTTGACTTTAGTCGGTTGAAAGTGACCGACTGATTTAACAAACACGGGATGTAATATGAACAAAGATACGAACAAATATAACATTACACGAACAGATAACGAATTTCAATATTTCCGATCCCAACTATATTTTCCTTTTGCAAAGCGTTTATTTCAAAGGCTATAATATAACCTTACAAATAATAACCTGACATTTATTCTAGATAATATTTGAACTTTAAATAGCTTCTATCTATCGTTGTAGGCTAACCTGGTCTACTTGTAGTGCTAAACGCAGGACGAGGGACTAAGGCGTCAGAACTTTATAAGTAGAAGTTATGTATTTCTCCTATTAGGGATTACTTTTACTTACCGGTAATGCCTTTATTGTTATTGATTTCCGTATTCGACGGTTATCTTAATCCCATCGGATGGGCTTTATACTAATCTGTAGATAGTTTGAATGGAAAGTCGCCATATAACTTGGCTATAGATTTATTGATCAATAAGGCCAAATCTTAATTCCAAATTGAATACTAAATCTCACGTAGCACTAAGAAATAGAAAAAGATAACCTAAAAATCTTCACACCCCACCTACGCAGCAATTACCCATAATTTACCTCCAGCCCATTAGCTCAGGTGGTGAATAAACTAGCAACCCAGATAGCTAATAGACCGGAGTGTTTACGTCTCAATATATCAACCGGCAACATTACAGGAAATTCATTTCAACGCTATTCAATGCAGCGGGAACTAAAATGCGGCCCGCGATTGTGGTCTGTTTTTGTTTCGAATTATTTTAAACGTGAGTTCAATGGACACTTTAAAGTCTTAAAAGCAATTATGTACATTCAAAAATTTGCAGTCTCGTCGCTAACATCGGTTCTTGTTATACAACCCAAGATTGGAAATACGGAGGGAAATATAATAGTCAGTAATAATACTTTTAAATTAGCCGTTTTCAGTCCTTAGAGGTTACAACTAGCAATACTTCAAAAATCAACCTCTTAAAGTAACATAATTATTTTATGTGACTTGCCAACAAATAATTATATGTAGGCGTATGTTATAGACTGCCAAGGATAGTCAGTATGAATTAATTATTTCAAGACTAATGAGGTACCACTTACTAGCTAAGACATATTTGATGTAATTAGTCGAGTGAGGGTAAATATTGCCTTGAAGAAAATTACCCTAATAAATAAATTATCCTACAAATATAGGTCTGGACTGTAAATTGGCTCCACCTAGATTTTCAGTACTAAATCTAGCTTCAGCTGAAGTAATGGGGGTATGGTGTGAAGTTAGATTAACGTGCCTTTGCAGTTCACGATGAATAGCCATGTAAATAAATAGCCTACTTAGGTTTAGACCGAGCCATCACGTAAATATTTTTCCTAGGATTGTAAATGTTTTTCAATTGTATATATTCAGGCATCCCGTTATATTATTATTATCTTTGTAATGTCAAAAATAGTCTGTGTAATTACTACTTTATTCTATTTGGCAGAAGCGGCTGCGTTTCCCGCCAGATTGGAAAATGTAGATTATAAAAACAGCATAGTTTAAAAACGCATCGCGTTTCCCGCTGCCAGAGTCAATGACCGGCAGAATGAATCCAGGTTTTTTTAGACAAATTATCTAATGTAAATATTTGTTATCTTGCCATGTTTGAGTGCCAATTCTTTTTTGAGTTCATCAATCTATATTCGCAGTGTATTTATGCTCTTTTAGTTGTTTATTTTAAAAAGTTAATAGCATCTGTTGGGTTCTGTTTGATAGTTTTATTATGTAGTTGAAAAATTAATTTCATCACGAGGAATGAACTTTAATATATGTATATAAAATTAAATATATGTTTTAGAAAGTGAATTTGTATTTTGTATAGGTATATGAACAAATACAATTCTGGATGTAACGTGAAACAGTTATAGGTTAAAATTTTTAAATGAAATTGTTTGAGGATATTTTTTTTTGTTTTGAAAGTATAATATGCTTAATTCTTATATCAAATGAAAACGTCATTTACTGGTAGAAAATGTTGTTTATATGACTGACTAACTAAATTGCTAATGATTATCTGCAATAAAAGAAGTAATTGAAAAAGCACCAAAAACCGTTAATTAAATAACAAACTACTACGTTTCCATTAAAGCATTTTTGCGTATAACATTCAAGCAATTAAGTGAAATTGGTTTACGATTTTCTGGTATGAAGTAATTTATTACAGCCGAAGCTTAACCGCCGACCTGATTAATTTACTACCAAACCACTGGAGTTGATATTTAAATTGAGCCACTTAAGTTGATTTGATTTTTCTGTTGCATATATCACAGTTTTTTACACTTAAATATTTATTTTTGTTGTCGACTAGAAGTTAAGTGACTATTGTTTATACTGACCGCAAGGGTGTATGAAATGGTATTGTTATTTCTGTGATATTTGGCTAGTCACCCTCGTACTTAAGTCTCCTAACCGTTTATCATATCCTGGTAGCTTGAGAGTCAATATTTTCTTCTCTGTCTTTGCCTTTGCTAAGCCTGAACGTCAGAGTTACCCTGCACTTATCTACTTAGTTTAATTAGGTAAGCTTTACCCATTTTGTAATTAAATTGATATTTGATTAACGGATTTGTTTATTGTTACAGGTACCGATTGGCTGTGTTTATGGAAATAAACAAAGAAACATTGTCATTGGCTGAAGACATGCATTGAACACTTCATTGCGAGGATATGTATAGGGTAGATATTTAGAGAAATAGAGGTATTGTTATTATGGGTATCGTAAAGCACAGGTACTTTCACGAAGATCCATTACTAGTAATATAATAATAAATATGACCAGTGGGTGACCATATAAATTAGACATACTCGCACTTTGCACCAGCTTTTAAAAGAGGATGCATAGATCGATACAAGCATAAAAATTTGATATACATACATACAATAATGATAGTATATTATGCCCCTACCAACCATTACGTAAAGTTTTTTGAATTACGATTTTTTATATTTCTGTAATATTTAACACTTTATTGTGGTACTGTGATTTTGTTTTTTATAAGGTAATGATGTTATATTTGTGAAATACATCAATCCCAAACTTCCAAGATGATAGCTAAGTAAAAACTTTTCATTCCGGTTGGATACTGAGTGTCGATAACGTTAAGGGCATCATAACGGCCATAAAGTGTGGCGCGATAATTACATCCTACGATCATCTAAAATCATTGTTACCGTATTACAAATGTCTTTATTTCACACCGTCGTATCGTCGCATTACGAACGCACAGACGGCATTCTCAAGGCGTGGTCATATTATGTACAGTTATCGATAAATCGAACCAATTTTATTGTTTCCAAATCGATACTCGCTACGTGGAATCCAACGTGAATTGGTTGTAATCTCTGGACAACAATGACCTCGTGAGAGAGGTATTGGATTGGAATTAAATGTCATAGTATTTTTGTTGTCGGTTTTAATCGAAATACTATGCGATAATTCTTTTTATTTTTTTCTATTACAAAAGACCATCGCTTTTATTTTTTTAACATTAATGAAAAGAGATATTAGTAATATCTCTATATTATCTTTTAGGTTTCAAAAATATTAATAAAATTATACAAAATTTATTCACAAATACTGTAATATTTCTTTAATATAATGGACATGTACATTTCAGTAAGTTTAAATGTTATGTTGTTGTTGAGTTATGTTAAAAAGGTATATTAATTTACAACATTAAATCTATACCTCGATACTTATAATTATAAGAGATATGTATATACATATTCTGGAAGTTTGTTATATGTAAGTTCTTTCTAATATTGCTACTAACTTAATAATTTGATGGTTGACCACCTAAAAACAATAAGTAATAGTGTTTCTCTAAGGGATACGTTTAGACTACATAATTATTACTCCTCGGAATTAATTAATGTCATTTAATATTAGTTAAAAAGAGGAATTAAATAAATATGTACATTTTGTATCTGTTTTGGTTTTAATCAAACGTGATTGGTTATACGTTATCTGTGCAATAGTGAAACTCAATATGTCAGTTGATGATAATATATTTTGATTCACCTAACGTGATGTTTGACGACGGCGCCATAAAAACCAATATTATTGACACAAAGATAGTGCTCATTAAGAAGTCCATAGATAAGATCGAGGAAGTGACCTGAATGCAGATAGATACAGATAGGGTTGCCTTTTTAAAATAAGTAGCACAATAAATTTTTTGAAATGACTTTTGCTTATAAAATATCTTTAACGACGAATACGGAGCAATGGCCAACACCGGACTGCGGTTTGAAGGGTCCCGGATACGATTCCCATCGGGGTAGTTTATACAAAGTTTAAATTTCTGTTCTCGGTCTATGTGTGTGTTCATGTATTACCCATAGCACCAAACCAACACACATGGAATCCTAGTATGGGGTTGTAAATGTGAAGCGTTATTATTGTGGGGCAAAAAGAAATGTAACATGACTAAGGTCCATTGTAAGAACAATTAAAAGGCTTAGTATAGTTAGTAATTCAAGTTCTAATAAGTTGACGTTAGTTATAACAGTTTTTACTTGTCAACAGTTTATCAAACTAAAGGCAATATTTTATTTTAAATTTGAACGATGAGTTTAAATTTTCATTCTCGGTCTCGCTGTGTGTCCTTGTCTTTTTGTTATTCACGACACAGGGAATCTAAGTGAGGGGCTATGTGTGTGTAGACACAGGCCATCCTATTGGGGCTGTGTGTATACCGTTATTTATAAAAGAAACAAATATGATTAACAACCCTGGAAACATTAGTCTAACATTTATCTCTGACGCAATGACTGTATGAAGAAATTACGTATGTTACGCGTTTAATAGATGTAGTACAGACATAGTACTTAAGATACTATGATATTGTATCTGATGAATGAAAACATGTAAACGCTTACTCATATATCGCACTAAGATTTCTTGTGTTGCGAGTGACATGGACAAGACAAATAACATAGTCATAATCTGGATATTATATATATCCAAGACTCAAGAACAAATATTTACTGTATTTTCAAAGTCTGTTCTAGACGGAAATCTAATCTGGGTCGCATACAGGATCACAAACAACTAGGCTACTTGGAAAATTTGACCCGTTTTTGTAACATTTTTATCCATATTCAACTTTTATTTGTCGTATCGTTATGTTATATAGCTTCAGTAAATTCCTGCCTCAGTAAATTGAATATCCAACACAAAAATAATTTATCAATTTGAAGCAATTTTTCCTGGGATTAGTGCAATCAAACTCTTCAGCTTTATTTGTACCGATTTCTTTCCAATTGCTATTTTAATGATCAGCCTTGACCAGTTTTTACTGAGTTGGTTATTTAGATCATAAATTATTTAATTTAAAATGCATTAACAGTATGAAAACAGTGATTGATTAATAAAACATCACAGTGTTTCGCCGCGTGTTAAAAAAGACGTAAAAACGAAACAAACGCCCTACAGAAAGCATCGGGATGACCTATTTTCACAGTTTATCTCTCGGTTCGGGTTTCCATTGATACACGATACTGGAACACTCATTATAAATTAAATTTTAACACAATAAACACAATTAATAACATAATTTACAAACAAAAGTAGTAATATCTTCGTGTGTTGTAATGGCATCCACGATAGGTGTATAGTCCTACTGTGAGGCTATGGGTGTTTAACGTTATTTATTTATTAGAACGTTTTGATATAATTTTATCCGTGAATTTTTTATACGTAATCAAAAGACCGTTATTTCGACAATCTTTTATCAAAAGATTTACAAGAATACATTAAATAAAATAAGTAATCGTTTCACAAGGTCTGATTTAACTCATAAGAAACTGCCACATCTATTTATTGTAAAAAAAACTTTTCTAATTATGAACGCCATTCCAATATATGTATATTTGTCTCTATCTTCACTGAATCCTATTGGAACACAGTAGATAAGTAACTACCTGGTTATAGTTAAGACTTAAACATGCGATTGAATCTTATTGGAAAGCGGCTTTGATAAGGAGTTACTTACTTAATAATAGTTAAAAGTTACAATGGTAATTTGCTGGCTGGTTATAAAAAAAAAATGTGAACGACATCCGCCCGAGACAATGGAAACGTAGTTCGTTACGCAAGGCGTATAAAGTTACGCACATGTGCGATGCAGTGCGGTGTGAATTATTTCAGGATACGAGCTTCAGTGACGCTGGATTCATATTCGTTTAGTCATCGAACCATCGAGAGTTCTGATTGTCTGATGTTGACTTCAAATATTTTTAATTTTTTATTTTTTTTAATTTATGATTAATGTTTAGAATGTTTTGGATTCCTGATTTTGCGTTTAAATTTATCGTAATACGTAGGTATACCTTCCGTATATTATCTGAACAGAAAAGGCATTTTGTAACCAAATTATTAGACCTATTAGAGGACCTATTTAACTATTAGTTTGTAAACACATAATTAAGTTAATAATGTATCAATTTTTCTTTTACTTCTTTTTTCTGTGCTTCGGAGGACATGTTAAGTCGTCGGTCCGTTGTTATGGTAAATACCTGTCAAGCCATGTCGGAAGCTTTCGGGCGGCTTGAAAAACCTCCGATCTAGAACTCCTCTATGATAAGGAGAGACCTGCTTTAGTAGTGGATCATTAATGGGTTGAAGGCAGGCAGGCAATAATTTGGTTAAGATGACGCTGTATATATTGGTTGTGTACATAATTATAATTGCGAGAATTCCGCTCCATAAAAGATTGAACCGTCATATTTTTCTACTTGCTGTACAAAATAACAGGAACTACATTTTTAAGCTTCATAATCTTCCATTAGTAGGAAATGAGTTACGAAATAGGTTAGAGGAAAGTGATTTAAATCATGCATCTGTGTTGCACATCAATCGTTGTTAAGATAAAGCCAATATGGCGCCAAAATAGCGTCCAAAATGGCGGCCATCTGTCAGCGTTGGATGGAAATATTCTTAAAGAAATTGCAAAGGAAGTAGTCTTACATCAACGCTTGAATGCACTGCAAATTTGGGTCAAGTTATTTTTAGTATCCATTAAATTATAATGCGTAGTATAATAAAACTAACAGTATTAATATGCAGTTGTGCTATAAAATAGCTCTCCCACGTCGTAGGTTGCAATCTAAATATTGGCACCTTTTTGTAGTCGCATATATATTTGAAATTAAACTGCGTTAACGGTCCGGTATTATGGCAAAGTAAACTGCCCATATAAGATTTTTTTTTACTACTGCTTAATAATGTAATTTCATTCATTCATTTCATTTATTATGTATATTCATTTTGATATATCAAAATCACAGAGCAATAATAAAAGGAGAATGTATTAAGAAAAGTTATAAATACGTTTCAAAAATATGAACAAAATGTACAATTTTATATTTCTAAAAACCTACTAATATAGTATGCACTTAAGTCTTTTGTGTGCAATGTCATAAAGGGTAGTAGAAAGTCGTATCCTCCGCTTTCGTCTAGCTGGATAATATCGTTACTGACTTCCATAAACGTCGTTTCCCGGCAATTTATTTGCACACGCTTATGAGTAGATGATGTAATACAAGAGGTTTTGCAAATTGGAACCCTTTAACACAACGTAATTAAATATTGTGGTCGGGTCAGAGCATATAATTATTATAGTTATCTAATTAAAACAATGATAATATAGTTATTGACACTTGTTACTTCTTGATAATGATCGATGAATCAATAATAATGAATAATGTATGTTATTTGTTTTTAATAGTGTTTTCCTAACCGTATTCCGTTTTGTATGATAGGAAAAGGTATAGCTTATATTCTTGATACGAGCAAGTTCAACTACTTTGTGTTGCAACCGGCAACACATTTCTGACATCACTGATGTAAACAAACATTCGTTCTTCCAGTAATCTTTGGCCTTAAATTTACTAGCTTTAAGCGTTATACTGTTGCTTAATGAACTTCGCAATAAAATCTCACATTTCATACTTAACAAAAACTGTGAGTTTTATAAACTGCTAGCTGTGGCCAGCACGCGATGCTACGCATTTAAAAAAAAATTTTTTAAAGTACAGTCAGCATATCAAGAATGCATTCGCTTTGATTCTATTTATTTTGAAGTGCTGCTATATATAGAAAGCGAAAACATTGTAATCTACAACTGCATTGGTTTTAAAAGGCAGTAAGTATAAACTTTGAATAACGTCTTTGAATACCAATATAGTTGTAGTTTACAGCGTTTTCGCTTTTTTGCGTCGATATATAGGGCAGATCTAGTCCGATCGATCAGCAAATAATCAACACTTTCATCTGTAACTTATTATCCATGTGTTCTATCGATATAATTTTGGTACCAAAACCTTTATCAGATAATGCTCTATCTTCTGCCATTTCAGAGTCTATAAAGGACATACAGACAATATATTTGTGGCGACACGGCGATTTGCTGATGTCGCACATTTGCCAGTGTGACGACAGTAATCACGCCACACGGGCAGTCGA
>DWJN01007123.1:0-10191 GCA_018248895.1 Carystus phorcus | reverse complement strand
ATATCCTACCTAAGTTATATTGTTTTAAGGTTTATTATGCTGTGTTTACTTTGTATTTAATTAGTTCCTGATTAAACGTGGAAACTCGGTAATATAATTTTAATAGTAGGTACATGAACTTCGTCTCCAAACAACGTTTTTCTCCAACAAATATATTAACGATGTAAATGGTAATACTATTCTTATGACGTGTTTTAAAAACCCAAATGAAATTAATTCGTTTATAGAAAAAGAATATAGAATACAGGAAGTCGATTAAAGATGCTAAAAAACATACTGAAAATATTAAGCTTCAAACATGTATTCTATCTTTATATGTATAATTATTCTATACGTGTGTACTAAACTCCGTTGCGACAGATTTTGATGAAATTGTTTCTGTTTAAGTAGATTTAAAAATGTTTTAGATTCACATGTGGATCCGAAAGATTATTTTATATTAAGCAGTCATTTATGCTTGTTGTGCAGCAATCAAAATCTGCATACCATTCAATACATATAAGAAACTATTGTTATTCAGTATAGCATAAGTATAGTACGAGTATGTAGATACATACTCCTATTTAGATATTTATCGTATCTGAATCTACTTTAGTACACACGTATAGAAAAAATATATAAATAAAGATACATAGATATATACTACATACATAATTATGTAGTAAATGTACTAAATATCTAGCTAGTATATATCTACATTATAGAACGACGTATAAATACATTCGATCAATGTTAATGTAAAGTTCCTATAGATTCCTTAAATGGGTTTCTGTTTATGAAACAATATTGAAAGTTGATCTGTCTTCTTTTGTTTCAATTTTCTTTATTATGAGTCAGCTTATATTTATTTACATTCTATTAATCGATCCTGTAGCGTGTTAGTGACGCAAACTGCAAATCGAAGGATCCGGTTCGATTCCCAGAAAACAGATATTTGAGAAAAAAAGATGTTTGTATCGAGTCGTAGGTGTTAATGATGTTCCGGTGTTTAATTATTAATGACTTAATGATGTTATGGTTAATATCCGTACCATATGCGAATAAGTTGATAAATCATCTTGTATATATTTTTAAGGCATAGGCATATTAGGATTGTTTAATTCATAGTGATCTGAAAACTCAAAGCAAATAAAAACACATTCAAATAAAAAAAGTATTTATTAATATCAGAATTTACAGATGAAACTGAAACTTAGAAATGGCTGCCCTGCATTTTCGACTTGTTAAGTTATTCAAGCTTCGTAAAGAAATAATCCTTATACGAAACCCTTTTAGCAAACTACTACGTACCACCAGTCACAAATCTTACGATAACTCGGATCTGCCATTATGGGATTAGGGTCTGTATTCTAGACCTCTCCAATGCGGTCTTTTATTATTACTAACTGTTCAATGAAAAAAATATTAGAAATATTACTATATCCTTTACAAGTAGACCTGGCGAGCTTCGTATCACATTGGAACATTTCCCCGTTTTTGTAATATTTCTCATTAATGCTCAGCTTATATTGGTCGTAGCGTTATGTTATATAGCTTATACCCTTCGGTAACTGTACTATGCAAGACAAAAAGATTTTTTCAATCCGAACCAGTAATTCTTGAGATTAGTACGTTCAAACTATCGAACTCTTCAGCTTTATATTATTAGTATAGATTTATCTTATATAATATTATCAGAAACATAACTTTAGTCCTTCCAATTTAGATAAATTTGACAAATTGTTACAAATAGTTTCTTATTCATACGATATTGTCGCAAATAAATGATAAAACGTTTATAAATGCCCGTTAGGGTTATCGTCCATAGTTATTTTATTCTATAATTATTGTATTTATGTATAGATAACGGGAAAAAATTACTTATAGTATGTATACACGTATATGGATATAATAAATCTAGGACATGTTATATACGTATAAACTTTTAGTGTGGGGGTATTTATTAGCTTTATAATATTCATAACCTAAACCTAATAATAACATTATTTATTCAAAGTGTATATAAACAGAACGGTAAAAGAAACTTAACGCATATTGTTTCAAAATTAAGTAACTATCATATCGACACGCAGGTACACATTTTTACCGACTCATGATAAACCAAAATCTGAATGAAACAATTAAAAGATTACACAGTATTGAAACAAGGTTTACTTTCCTGTGAATAATGTTGTGTTTATATTCATTTGAAGGTTGTTATTGTATTTAAAAATAACACACTTATAGCCCCACACTACGATTCCCTATGTCATGGGTACCATAAACAACGCACAAAGACATGAACACACACATAGAACGAGGGTAGAGATTTGAACTCCTCATTTTAATTTTTGTCTTAGAACCCAGGACCCTTCGAATGGCGGTCCAGCGCGATGACCATTTCGCCATACAAACATATGTATATGTATACATAGGTATACATTTTATTGTATGTTACTAGATGTGAAAATGTAGGAAGGTATCCTATGTCCTATCCACAGAGCAGGATATATTTTTATTCCTTAACATCGATATTATTTTAACGACTAATGATATCAATTATAAAAACAAGAATTCTTATTATATCAGAATACGATATTCACAAGAGAGTACTGTTCAATGTCTTTCTAAGTATGTCATTATGTCACTTCGTGTGTGGCACAGTTCGTGTTCAGCATTTAAATACAATTACATCATTGTAAAATGTTTAATATCATTGTTTATTATTATAGATATGTAAGTCATAGTTTATACTAAATTAAAGTAGTTTATACCAGTCTAAACTAAGTTAGAGTAATGTATAATTCATTCCCGACGTTTACAAAACGAAGTTCTATCTTTATCCGTATAAGACCAGTCATCATCGATCGGCTTAAAATATACGCTTATACCGCTTACGGTATACGGTATACGTACGGTATAACTTCTTAAGGTTACCATTATACTGTTTAATTTTTTTAAAGAATGCCAAAGAATTCCCAACAGTGAATAAACTTTAGGGAAAAACTAGTTGATAACAATGTAAACTATTATACATATAATGTATATTATTAGTGACCTACACTCAATTCGCTCGTATGTATTTTACTTTACGTACATTAATATCAATTAATTTTTTTTTATATCATATCATTAATGTTTGAATCACGCGTGCCGTATCAGTGTGAGAACAAATTAAGAATGTCATACTGTTATTTCGCCATTATGCCATCTATAGCGCTTATTTGATTGAAACGTGTTTTCCCATGAATGTGAGATATTTTTCAGGGATAAAAAGGAGCCTATGGCAGGCTTTGGTCCTTTTACTAACTCCATACTAAATATCACATCGATCCGTTGATATGTGAAAAAAGGACAACCAAACGAACAAACAAATAAACACACTTTCGCGTTTACAATATTAAAAATTGATAGGCATTGATTTATTAAAATTAAATATTGAACATTTTATACGTAAGAACGTGACGTAGCCCGATAATTAAAGGTTAAATATTTTCCCACAACCGATACGTATTTAGTCGTAGTATTGTGACGTAGTTCAGAGGAGTCATACTAACAAGCAAATGCTTGACTACAATACTATCTGATAATAATTTGTGAGGTAAACTCTTAGCGACATAATGACGTAAAAGGTAAGCTTCTAACATCCTAATAATATTATAAATGTGAAAATTTGTATGTTTGTTTGTTTGTTTATTTGTTTGTTACTCCTTCACGCAAAAACAGCCGAACCTATTTTCATGAAATTTGGCACACACATGTCGGGTAACTTCGAATATACGTGGGCAAAACTCCTAGGCATATTGGTATAGCTTGTAAACAAATATTAATATAAATTAACAAGTCTGTCTCCCCGGAAATCCCACGGGATCGGGAGTTACGCGGACGAAGTCGCGGGCGGCCACTAGTCTTAAATATTTTTCACTGTAGGTAACAAGTTTCTCGAAGCGAAGGAAGGGCGATTACTTCTTAGTTTTGTAATATAAATGTTCAAATGGTTAACTTGTACGGTAAATTTCATTTCTAAGGCTCTTCACTCATGAATTAAAAACATGCACATTCTATTCGGACCGGAGACCGTCGCAAGCTATTTCAGTCCTTCACGACTTAAGCATACCAAATGACGAAGTAAAACAGGTCGTCCATATTGGAGATATTAATGACCAAAGGAGATTATTAATGCGTCAGATATTTCTGTTGGAAAGAGGAAAAATCGGATTTTAACACAAATTTTAATATCTACAATTCGCATTGATACCGCGTTTATACTTCAATAACAATACTTAAGAACAGCTAATTAACTACATTACAAAAATTACCGATGTTTTTCAAGTAGTATTTTTGTGTATTATACTGATACTATCTGCTTTTCAAGTAAAACCTACGAAATTTATTTTTATATGTATATTATACAAACAAACTCATCCTGCAGGGTCCACTATTTGTGACTAAGTTGTCTATTAATATCAGCGTTTTATTAAATAGATTTCAATGTTACTACGTAGGTGGAACGACCATCGTGTATATTCACATTAAAATATAAAATACATTTAAAAATTTTAACATCGACAAAATAAACTTAATTCGTTTCTATGTCAATTAAGACGAAGTAGATTGCTTGCCTTTAACCCTCTAATGGCCCACTACGGGGCACGGGTCTCTCCTCATTATTGAGCGAATTGATGAAGGGATTAGTGGCCAACATAAGTGTCGAAAATTTTTACGACACCCAAAGACATCCGACATGACTTTACGACTTTCATTTACGATAGAAACCGGGACCAAATTCTTAACATGCCCCCCAAAGCTAGAAAAAGATTAGGAAATTTGCCAGTAGCGGTCATCTATCAAGGTACCGAACGTGCAGTTACTTACCTCCGTCGATCGCCGAGCTATGAGCGCATCAAACGATACAGATTATGCTTATACATCATGATATTACCAACACCACATGTGCACTATATTATTATGCAAACATTGTCGTAATCAGATAGGGCTCACATATTTTCACGCTCACCGTGTTCGGCGGTCGTGCTAGTTTCTTTAATTTATCTAGACCAAAGCCACCTTGTTCCTGAAATATCCCTCATTAAATTATTTTATCCTTTTTGAAGGCGGTTTTACTTTTTAATTTAAAGTTAATTATTTTTTCCTTTTTAGTAGATCGTTCCATTATGCTAGCGTGATGTTGTTAAATAATCGCTTTGTCAATGGACAAAAGACTTAAATAAATCCTTAAATATTCCGATTCAGAAGTCATTCGCATCAAGTAAATGCGCATTATTAGGGATAACTCAAAAACTATTCGTCAGATGTCGTTCAAATTAATAGAGCAGTACATGAAAAGCACCGGCATTCGAATAAAAAACGAATCATCCAAATCGGTACACCGAGTAAAAAGTTATTATCTAAAATAGAAAAAAAATACACATGAATCGAGAACCTCATCCTTTTTGAAGTTAGTTAATGAAGTACTGCCTCTCAAGTCTCCACCTGGGATAGCACAAATCGTTTGGCGGATGACTCAAGGAAAAGGGTGGGTATAACATGGAAGGCTTTACGAGAATTTAAAATATTAATCCTATAATCCTTCAAGCAGTGCTTCTCCTATCTCGTCTTACGATACCCTAGTCTCTCGGCACAGAATTGAAATTTATATTCCAGACAGCCCAAAAAGGCCGAATAATATAATGTTCTCGTTGTATGATTTATATTATAATTTATAACAATAAATAGAATTATCAAACTTAATTAGGCACGTTTTTGTTTAATGACGTCGTATTATGCCTATGGTATTTTCTCATTCTATGCCCTTACTGCATGGGTAACTGTAATTAAGATTTATTATTTTCGTAAATGGAACACGATGCCCTTTCAGATAATAGGATGATTAATCGTTTTCAGGCTATGATTTTCCGAAGCACTTTCAGTGTATGTAATTAGTTAATTAAACAAGCTACATGCATTTATCTCAATCACTTGCTAACATCTATTTATCAATGAATTATTTTATAAATATTTGTATTGCGAATTTATTTACGAATACAGATTTCAAAGTGTACTATTGACTGTTAAGAATTCTTCCATTCTATTATCTTCTTTATTGACTGACGATGCAATAGCAATGATGGAATGCCTTTAGTGTTATTGATGTCTATGGACGATGGTGATCTCTTACAATCAAATGGCTCATATGTTCATTGCCTATATAAAATTAAATCAGGCTATATAAAAAAAAAACTTGAATAAATTTGTCCTTTAAATTTTAATCTTTTATAACACTCAACATTCTTACTGTAACGGGTACCGACGATCTTTGTATTTTATAACGATATTTCGACTTGTCTTGAGAGAGTTTCTCTTCTCTTTCTCTCTCTGGAAAAACAGATTCTCACCGCAATTGCGACGAGACGAGTTGAAATATCGGTTACATAATACAAAGGGCATGTATTTAATAATTTATCTTAGATCAGGCACCCAAAAGTTGAAATGAATAACAATTTTTTTTTTATTTAATTAATCAACTATAAGAGTATTGGTGCCGAACACGGTCGAGTGAGCAGAGCTTAACAAACATTTGAACTCTACCACCCAGCCCGCATCGAAGTCTGACTGCGGCCCCATATATCTAATGGCTTATAATTATCAACGTGAATGGCACTTATTTTATAAATAAGTAGCGACCCGTCCCGGCTTCGCACAAGTGCATTACAGAAAAAACTGTGAACGTATTATACAATAAACCTTCCTCTTCAATCCCTCTATCTATTAAAAAAAAACCGCATCAAAATCCGTTGCGTAGTTTTAAAGATTTAAGCATACATACATAGGGATATAGGGACAGAGAAAGCGACTTTGTTTTTTTTTTTTTTATTAATTTTAAGTTTTATACTAAATAGTGATGATACGCTTTTTATTCGTTTACTTTTGTAAAAAACTTCATTCTTCACTCTTCACTAGTCATATTAGCTTCCTTAACATCGATAAAAGTAGAAGAAACAGATACATTATCTTAATATTTTACTACTACTTACCATTGTGTGGTTTGTCTGCTCGTTTGTCGGCTATTGACATACATACAGCATGTACGCTGTCAAACAAAATAAAACCGTTTAAAAAGCCCCTCGTAAACAAATTCGATGTCCTTTTGAATCACTTCTAACAATAGGAGCGACGTGACGACATCACAATATGTTGATTGATTTTATCCGACAATATAAAACACAGATGACGTCTAATCCAGTACACGACGATTTCCATAAGGCTTCTTTTAAGGCCATCGTCATATTATTAGCGGTAACATATTAATGATTTTGTCATTGATAGATAACTTGCTTATTATATTTCGTTTTGTATGTTTTTTTATGTAATAGTTATTTAACTTAGAAAGGTAATCAATCAATCAAGCATTTTGTAAATATTTCTTGTTAAGCTTTATGAAGATGCGTGAGAAAATGTGCAATAGTGGCAGTTATCGCTTACAAAGACGAACAGAAATTTCTGTATATTCCAAGTTGCGTTGGTATGAGTACTTTTTAGTATAATGCCAAAGCATAGTTTGTGAATATTACTAAAACTCTTTCTGTCAGAGGGCCTCATACCGCTTTATTACAAAATAAGGTCTAAACCACGATAATCATGTATAGGTTTATCTTTAATACTATACTTTAAGCCAAGGTTTATTTAAGTTGGTCTAATAGAAGTTTAAACCGGTACTGTAGTTAGTCTACGTTTTGTAATAAGGCCGTTTTTGTTTTGAAATGTCATCGCAATGTGATAAGCAGCTCGTTAAAAATGTTGGTTCAGTTTTGTCCATTTTTATTTCAAAATGTCTTTCACGAATGGTGAGATAATTAATATTGGTAAATCTGACCTGAATCTATAACGGTAAAATATTGAGGTAAATTTATCGATACCATTGTTTATATATTTATATCAGTTTAACTAAAATACCTATTGTAAATATTTCAACACAGAATCATTTGTGAAGTTAAAATCTATTTCATTCGATCTTGATACTGTCTATAATATTTATAGTCCATGAAGAACTCTCGATCGATAGTTACTTTAATAATTAACCTCTTTACTTCTTCAGCCATGTCATCTCTGCCATGTTTAACCATCTTTACGAAACGCGAGTATATTAAAAAAGTTACGTGCATTGTTGAAAAAATACCAACAAGATTTTGAAATTGAATCACATTCTTAAACTAGCTAAAAGCTAAATGTAGATTATAATATCGCACCGTAATATAAATGCCTATCTGAAAAAAATATAGTTCTTGGAAAACTTCTAATAAATGAAAAAAATGGACATACTTCTTTTTTTTTAAGAAATTTCTTATTGTATTTTATTATTATTACATACCTAATTAAATTAATTCCTTTTTTTGTATAGTTTCTTAAAAACCAATGTTTATTAATTGTTTTCCAAAAGCTTGTGTTTTCAAATAGGCCTAATTCTTTTGCATAGTTTTTTTAAATACCAATATTTATTCGATGTCCAAAAACTTGTTTTTTCAAATAGGCCTTTATATTATTAAAAGTGCGATATAGCAGGTTATGCGACAAGTCCTAGAGACTTGTCTTGTTCTAAATGTCCGTTCCGTCTGTATTGCGTAATTGTGGACCATTAACGACTTAAGGCGACAGGACATCTGGGACATGTAGCGTCGAATGTGGGTCGGTAGTGCTTTGTATCTATTTTAGGTTAATCTCAGATGTACTGTTCTTCACAATTAAATATGCTCGCAATTTCCTCAACAAATGTTATCACTGAATTACATATGTTTTATATGTTTTTACGGTGATTTACGTAGCTATTTAAATATGCATTGGCCTGTATAAACATATTTTAGTCATATATTAGTCATATATATTTTAGTCGTACCCGTTATTTCTTTTCTCACGTCAAGTAGGTTGGCTGGAAGAGATTTTTGTTAAAGATAAGCTCGTCTTTGTTCTAATTACCTTAATTTTAAATCGTTATACTACTTTTGTATAATAAAAATAAATCGGTGTGTTAAGAGCTCATTATCTGACTGTTCATATCAGTATAAAAAGAATTAGATTGTAAAAATTTGTAATAACTTCTAAATAGTCCATAGTACAGCGCTAGATAGCAATCGTTTAGCCCTGAAGGAGTTTTCTGAGTGATATACTGCTCCATCGATAATGATATAATAATAGGTAGTCTATAAGTATAACGGCTTCAAGTATATATAAATTTTTTCGGTTATTTTAATTAAGCTAAAAGTGTTATGGACCAAGAGGATAAAATATACTGTCTTGAAATGATTGTATGTTTCTATAAGCAAGTATCGTATGGAAAAAAATCGTACGTCGCATATCTGTAGCTAATACTAAAAATGAAATAGAAATGACATTTTTAAATTTTCATGTCATATGTAACGACAAATTTATGCAGCAGTCTTATGAAAAATTCGTAGAGCAGAATTTCATTTTCCATAATAGCTTTCAAATTCAATCGAATAATCAAATTCAGCATCAAATTCCCGGATTTTCTTTTACGTTGTCGGTGGATTTACTTTAGTTAGGAATGGTTTGTGATATCACGTTTTACGTGCAAAAAATCTAGAGCACTTTCTAGTTTTACAACCTTTACGGTTTTATGTCATGTTTCACTTTCCACATATATGTAGTTACATTACGTTCTTTGTGTGTGTGCTGCTAAATACATCGGTCAATATGACGATTCAAAACTGTATTATCTGAGTGATATGGTACCTTTTTAAACGTATATATCATGATTTCGTAGTCATTGTTGGTCTTTCAGTTGATTTTGGAGTGAAATAAAAAAGTCTGTTAAGATTGCACCAAATTTGCGTGGGTTGTGACTCGGTAGTTACGTTGTATTTAGAAGTATGGTACGTTTTATGTACAAATCAGAGAGTTTGTTAACTTACCTATTATAAGACAACGTAAAATCGACAACGATCCCTCCATCTCCGAAATTAACAGTCTAACCGCCAGTTTCTGAAAGGATGATCAACGAAAATTTAAGTAACAAACTGTCAAATCTGTTGTCAACCGTCAACAGGGTTGTTGAAAGTATGATTATCTCATTTGATTTAAACAATGATTCAGTTAAACAAAGCTAACAAATTTACTTCCAAGACGTATGTCAAATGCGATTTTGTTCTTTGTTTTATCATTCACTAACCAACGTTTCAGAAACTCGAATTAATTTGA
>DWJN01007122.1:0-10194 GCA_018248895.1 Carystus phorcus | reverse complement strand
GGAAAAAATACATGAAATATCAAAAAAGTGTTATTGACTATTCAGTTTGTTGACTTTGTACATCGTCTAGCTTAAAAAATCTTTATGGAGTGTGTTTGCCCAATATCTTAAGGCCCGGCCACGCGTTGCTGTGACTAGAGTTTGCATACTCAATTTAGCCAATTAATTACCTTGTACCGCCGTCTGTTAGAATTAACCTTGTGGAAATAATTAACAACAAATTATTTTCAATAAAATAATATTGCGATTATAAATTGAGATATAAGCTATCCTATATTTCAAGTTGGATCAAACTGGACACGGTGTGCAAAATTTGATTAAAATCAGTTAAGTAGTTTAGGAGTCCATCGCGAACAAACACCGTGACACGTACTTTATATATATATATTAGGATTATAATACAAAAATTTCAAAATCTAAAACCTGTCTATACTTTTACAAAAATTATCGCTTTGTACAAGAAAAACAATACGGTAGTCATTTTTAATTAATATTTATAGATCCAGGATGTATTATTATGTACATCAAACTTCAATAATTTATTACCTGAGTACGTACAATAAACATAAAATTTATAAAAATATAGATAAAATGTAATGTAAGGAATTATTTAACAAGCTTAGAATACTTAACATATGTATATGTATTTTTTAATATTAAAAACAAAAAGGACATGATAACGCTGTCACCGCTATATTCTACTATACTATTCCCCAGCCCCGCGCCAACAGCCGCTACGCCCGCAAGAACTCGCAAGGAGGACAAAGCGCCATCTACTCTACCGCCCCCGAGTACGACGACCCCGCTACCTGCGCTGAAGAGGACCAATACGTAAGCGTAACTAAACCTCTTGTTAAAGCATTTAAATTATTGTATGGTAATTCTGCTCGAAGGACCAGTTTACCTATGTATAGGAAGTCGATAAGATAGTTAAATGAAAGATATTGTTAGATGACCACAATTAATTTTGTTGAAAATAACCACAATGAGTATCGCTTAGTTCATGATAGTATTTTTTTTTATAAAAAGTGTACTTATGTATTTACATCTTACCAGTTTCAGTTATTATTTAATTACAATCAATTTACCTTATATAAAATATGAAAAGATGTTTTAGTCTGATTGAAAATGTGTTATTGTATCATTCGAAGCAAATACATATTCTATTATAAATATAAGTTATATAAAATCAGCAAAAGTGCATAATATCGTTGATTGTTCAGCGCGCCCGCTACTCCCGCCCGATGTACGCGTGCGGCCCTGAATACGACGAGCCCGCCTGCTGCGCACCCGAAGACGAGCAATACACCGGCGCTTACGGCACTCCCTACTCCGACCACTACGGCTCCCGCCCCAGCATTGGTAACTAAACTACCCAAACCTGACCTTAAACTAAGTAGCTACTCTGCTAAATTATGTCAAAATTTCTTCTAATTCCCGTAGAATTTCAGAATAAATAATTTTTAGAAATACTTTTGTGTTGAACAGTAAGTTTGTTTCTTGGCCGGCAACGTACCATAGATGCCTTTGGTGGTTGTTATGAGAGGGCCCCTAATAAATGGATGGCATTCCCTTGTGGGCATCAACACGGAGTCTTAGCATTATATACGTTCACGTAAACGCTTTTAAATGACATCTCTGCTCGTTTGTGAAGTATCGATATTTTAAAACGTAATATTGTATTGAACCTTAACTACTCTCCCTCTTATTTTATTTTGTACATCTCCCTCACCTGTACGATTGATAAATATTTGTTATTCGTATATACGTTTATTAAGTATGTATAGTACATATAGATATATGTATTTAATTAGTTACTACTACTGCAAATGTTGCACCCGTTACTACTACTGCAAATGTTGCACCCTACCTACTTCCTAAGTATACAATATCCTACACTTTAAGGTTTGTTTGGAAGAGATCGCTATAGCGATAAGACCGTCTTTGTGTCACTTTAATGTTTGTTAGGTTTCATTGGAACATGTACGTTATTTTGTTTGGTGTTCACAATAAATTGTATTATATTGTAGGTACCCGCAAGTGTGGCAGCTCGCCCGAGCCTCCCCCCCCCCCTCCCCGCAACGCTAACACCGACAACAACTGCTCCTCCTCCTTCAACGAGAGCAAGGACTCCAACGAAATCTCCGAGGCCGAGTGCGACCAGCCCCGCAACTACCCTGGTATGAGAAACCACCTGAAACACGCATCACTTAAATGTTTTGTATACAACAATAACGTTACATCTCATCGAACATTTCATATTATAGTTGATGATAATGTCCGTTGAAAACTGAATTTGATATGTTCTTGAAGATCAAAAGAACTCTGAAAGCAAAACGATTATAAAAAAGCAAGTAGGTTTCATAACGAAATTTGAGTTTAATCCAGGGTGTTAATGTTATAAAGGCATTTTTTGCTTCAATATCATTTAAGTTTTGCAAACCAACCATTCGAAGATTTACAGGATATAATGTTCGTCGCCGGCATCATTTAATTATTGTTCCCAATCATGAACTTTTAAATTATCATCTCAAGTTGCGTAAGGATCACTTTTCTCATTATTGAATTCTACAACTGTCACGATTGTCACGAACACTTTCATAATTACACAAATTAGAATTCATCCTACTTAGTTGAAATTTAATGAAAAATTTGAAACATGTGTGATTCATCTTTAAGCTAAAAATAAGTAAGTACGTATATATTTAATGTGTACAAATGAATTAATTCGATAATTGGTCCATGCGCACTTGGGGTCACCTGAACAGAAGACGGTAAAACAATTTTAAATCAATAGTTTTTATTTGTTAATAATATTTGTGACTGACAGCATGCGAATCTTGTCTTCGTTATAACAAGTGAAAATGTTTCAAGCTTTTAGACATTCTGGCAATTGGCTTTATACTTTTGTTTCAAAATTCTTTTCATGTTATTACATCCTTTACCTACTATTTTATCATTCAGCAAAATCATTTAGGCAACAAAATGATTATTTTTTAATAAAGTAACTAAGCTACACGCCATTGATTTTGTTAAGTGATAAATATTGTGGTTCAGGTACTTCCAGAATTATTAATAAATCGATTATTTCATTGGTTTATGAGTAGACGTGATTGTGTTACCTTTCAATCTTACTATATGGAACTGTTCTGTAGATACTGTACTTAGTACATGTTTTTATGATTTTTCGGACGATACCCACTTATCAATAGTAACGAAAAAGACATTCTTTTATCATATCTGTAGATAATTTCTGCTTACCTATATTGTAATTAAAAGAAAAATGTATGGGACCAAAGTAGTTGCCCTGAAACGACCCAAGCAAAATCGATTATTAAATAATACCAAAATGGATGGTAACATTAAAATGTACTAAACCTATTATGATTTTTAAAGTAGTATATGGATTTTTACTTCACTATGGAGTAAAATGACTAGCGGGTGTGTGTCGTCCGAAATATCCGTGTAGTAGGCGGCTCAGGGTGACGTGTCTAGTGTAGAGAGCGCGTCGTGACTTGTATGTTGTTGCAGTCAGGGCCCACACTGCCAAGGACGGCTTGCACAGCGAGGAAATGAGGAAACTCATCGACAGGTCAGTCCGAACAGACCTTACCACATTACATACACCCTTAGATGTTACCTACACCGCATTTCTTACACTGTTAAGCTAATTGTTCTAATCGAATGATATACTTAGTCTATATCTCTATAATAATTTAGAAAATATAATACTATTTTAATACATATCTATTGTTAGATTTGGAAATGAATGCCATGATGACAATATTATTATTATTGATAATAATATTACGTAAGTATCTATCACTGTATGACTTACTTTTTTGCAATGACTAATTTACACAAATGTTTTATATAACACTTTGGTAATAATTAACACACAGTATTTTACTTATACCTAATAACAATCCCAAGTCCTCGTGTGTGCATCACAAAGTGTATTATGTATTATATTAGACGTTAAATAAGTTGTCTTGTAAGTCTAGCATTGGCGGTAATAAGCATGTGTTATGTTCTGCATCCGTGATCTACAGGAAACAGTAAGTCAAAGTATGTCGAAATGAGTATTTTCTCACTGAATGTTATTTAATTTTGCCTGATCATTTGTGTTGTTAATATTTTGTGGCTAACACTTTTTTCATTAGCGCACTACGATATATTTGTTTTGCTAATCAATCGGTAAGGTGAACGAAATTTTAGTTATCATTATGAATAAAAAACGAAATTGGATACATTAATGTTGTGATTGACTCCTTATCCCTTCATATATCTATAATGCAAGGATGTTAAATTATAAGCTTTTTAGCAAAAATGTTTCATACTACATTATACATGTAGTGCATAGATATTAGATTAGTGCGTGAGGAAATTATCGATGCGACTTATTAGTTTTTTGCAGTTTATGTGTTTAAATGAATCAAAAGTAACAAATTTGAATCATCGATAATTTTTGTTGTCCTTCACTTAGCCGTTTCGCTGTCCTTGCAAGTCGTGCACTACCAGTACTGTGTGTGGACTTTTGATTTCGTAAGATAATGTAGTCGCTTGGCCCGGCCGCGCTACACTCAATATAACCATATTATTCAAAATATAACCAAACTATTGTTAATAATTTCATGCAGTGTCATGTAATGCATGTATTAACGCAGTGTGCAACGTGTTTCAGAGCAGAAGCAAACACCCCAATCCCCCAGCAAGCAGTCCACGGGCGCGGACTCACAGCCTACGATACTGTGGCAGTGTAACCTGTAGGCCCTCTCGCTCGCTCTCCCCGCGACACACGCACATCCCGTTTTATTTATAAGCGTCATTTAGTTCAATACAATTACTATCCTGCTGAGGCTGCCGCAAGCTTAGTTATCTTTCGTTTCGCCGCTCTATATCCATTGTAGTTATGCGATCGGTTGCATTCGCTCTCAGCAGGATGGCGATTCGTGCCAAACGATTTTGATTCGTTTAATGTTGTGTGTCGCGTTAGTTTAAGTTGCTCGTTCATTTTTAAAATTATCCCAACTCAGTTGGCTGGATTTCATCTTTTCGGTTTGATCGACGCGCACGTCAGTGCCATAAAGTGACGTCGGCAAGGGACGCTTGACCGGGACGAAGCGATCGAGTCGGGCGATTCGAATGAATCATCGATTGAACCTTCCATTAGCAATCCCCGACGTCACCGCGTAGTGTTGCCATATAAAACAGAAAATTATGGTTGTGGTAGATATTGCAAATTGATGTCCTTTAGAGGTGACGTGTAATACCAAATTATTCAATACTCGCGTTGTGATGATTCAGGTTGTCCCGACTCGGTCTTTCCGTCACTTAAAACTAAGTTCATTATGTTTACTTTGTATGGACTTATTTGTTTAGCTTAATTTAAAATTTGTGAAATTAATTTTGGGGTGACTAACCGATTTTGGATTTAAATTAAGCTCAACATGTAATAATGTGATATTTTTGTATTTTTTACCCATTTATTTTTATGTCAATTATATTAACACTAACGTTATTCGCGGCCGCGGCCGGTGACGTCACGCCGGCGGCGCCATCTATGCTTCCTCTTAATGTTATATTTCGTAATGCTTTTTACATTTTACGTTATCGCCATGTCCTCATTAATGTTTTAATGTTTTCATTTGCGTTTGCATAAACTAATTAAGTCTAGTGTTAAGTGACTTCTAGTGTTTAATCATCTTTGAAATACAATGTAATCCGTAGTTAATAACGTAAGTTACGCGGTTACGCTCTATTTATGGATAACCTTAGTCATTACAGTAATGTGCCGGTATACAATAAACAAGACTTTTCCCACTTACAGTAGACTACATACCGTTTATTTGGTAAAATAATGACAACTACATTTTTTGTCTAAATATGAAAATGAGTACATATTGCTATGAAGCCTTTACGAAATGCACAATTGAATGTCATTGCGACAACGAAATCAATACCATCTAGCTAAAAGCATAAGAGGTTAAATTCGAATACCTATCATTTCCTTATTGCGATAACAAATTATATCAGATCCATTGTTTTACCGAATGAGCGATACATATACTCGTTTATAATATCGTCAGTGCATAGGATACTTTACATCCCTCTACTGTCACGGAATTTTGAAGCATTTTAATAACTTAACGTTACCCTATTTAATAAGGTGCATTTTAATAATCGTAAATAATTATAATCTTATCTTTCTATTATTATATTATTCAAACGATTAGATGTAAGACACGCGGGTGTCGTTTTTAGAAGTTTCCCTATATGTTGTGGTCGTCGTGTCGCTTCGCTACGTAGCTTGTAGATAGGTTCTCGCAACTTCCTAGCAACCGATCTCTTCTCTTAAGCTTCCAATTAGAAACTTTGGATTAATCGATTAGCTAAAATTTAATGTGGAAATTTATGAATTCTATTCAAAATTCTAGGATAGCCGTTCAAACGAACGCGATTAAATTTTAAGCGTTAATGCATTTAGATTCATCGTCATTGGAATTAATTTACGTACCCAGGGATATTTTGATGTTTGCTTAATAATGTAAGCGTTTGAATTTGCAGCTTAATACAATTAACATGTTTTTTTGTATTTTTTTCGCGAAATAACGCTGCAACTAACTGTTTGTACCAAAGTGTTTGAATTGTGTTGAATAAATTACTCATACGTCAACATATATATTATTTGACTTTTATTTACACCTACACCCCTATTATATTATATTTGATATATGTATACTAATATTATAAAGCTGAATAGTTTTATTTGTTCAGTTGAACATACTAATCTCAGATACTAGGTACTGATTCGAATTAATAAATTATTTTTGTACTAGATACTCCATTTATCGAGGAAGACTACAGGCTACATAACATACGCTACCACCAATAGTAGCCGAGTATTAATAGGAAATGTTACAGAACGGCATAAATGGTCCAAGTTGATACAAGCTATTCCCGGCCGATGTATAACACTGCGACATTTTCGCAAAACTATTCTCGTTGAATGACAGTATGACCTATGGTTGCCGACCAATAGAATGTAGGGTACCCGTTTGTTACCGAGTTTCCGATGTCGCACCCAAACACAGAATGAGAGTCTTCTTTATCCCACTAATTACCACACCGGACCGCCATTCGAAGGGGTGGATTCCCGGCGGGGCTAAAATTTAAATGATGAGTTTAAATTTTTGTTTTCGGTCTGGGTGTGTATCCTTGTCTTTGTGCGTTCTCATTGGCACATTACATTGAATCTTAGTGTAGGGCTATAAGTGTGTAGGGTTTACGCAAATTTTTAGACTAGACGATTATGAAACCTTCAAGCTCTTAAATCTGACACATTTATATCAAACGCAAATCTCTTTTCAACCTGCTTGTCTGATATAGTCTTGACAGTATAATAAAAACATATGAATAAAATATATATCTCAATCAATCTACACTGGAGCAACGTGGCGGAGTATGCCATAGACCTCCTCATTAATGAGAAGAGACATGCTCAGCAGTAGGCTAAAAGGGTTGACGCCAAAGACACGTAAAAAAAATACAACACATTCTAAGATGACAATATTTATTGATACATTAAATAGACGTACGGGTTAACAGCGAAGCAAAGTGAAGCGATCTACGCCGAAGCCGCCTTCACAATCTCCTCAGCGACCTCTACTGCGATAGCCGCTTCGGCTTTAGCCTGAAAATAACAACATAAATATCTCAAACTTTACTGTCCATATTATAAAATATTTCGGTACGAAAATCGCTTAATGAAATTTCTGCTAGTTAACTATTAAACCAAACCGCTAGATATGAAGATTATTATGATTTATGCAGTATCCGAAGTAGAATTTACACTTTGGTAGGTGATAATATTAAAATTATAACTATAATTTCGCATAACGATATCCATACACGTATCCTTTAATAATAATGTGTAACCCTATAACTAGTAATCATAACATTTTAAATCTAATGCCATATTTTTTTCCACACCATGCTGGAAAAGCAGACTTTTAAACCTTCAATAATAATTATTAATTGAATTATTCTCAACAAGTTTTTACGTAACAAAAGAAACACATAGTATGTTGTACCACAAAATTAAATATTGCTTGATCTAGCAAGGATAATAAAATAATAACTTTAAAAAAAGATAGATAAAGATAAAAAGTGCAGATGTCAATATGAGGAAACCTGCCTGTTGCCTATAATATAATAAAACGATCCTTTAAGTTGATTATAATATGTTACAGAACAACTTTAAACCAGGTAGATAAATGCTGCTTATCATCATTCTCAAATGTTTGATATAAAAAGAATATAAAATGTTCATAACCAAAGCAATTGTTTAAAATTTTTTTGGTAATCTAGAAATCCTGACTCTGTGGTAGGAACAGCTGGTGATGGATTACTTTCCAAATTCTTTTTAAAACATGGAATTTTTTATTTTTCAAAAACTAATTAATTTGAAAAAGAAATAGACAACCTTAATAATTATAGTAAGGCATTGGAAAAATATATTCCATTTCTTCCGAACTTATTCTATGACCCGTCAGTATGAACAGGATACATACCACGTCAGTGGAAGCAGAGTTGAGTTCCGATTGTGCTTTGCTGAGTGTTTCTTGCGCCGCTGAACGATCCAAATTCTCCAACGGATGAGCTTCCTCTGCCAGAACCTGCAATCATAATTTCAAGATTATTTGTAAAGAAGTTTAGATAAATATGTAGCTGTATCAATTATAATATAGGTGTGTGGATGGCTTTGTGTATGTGTGTGTGTGTGTAGTTCTTCATTTTATTTTATTGAGCTCAAGACCGGTCAGAATGGCGCTAATTAGGGGATGTTCATCAGCTGCAGCCAAGGACTTTAAAAGACTGTTATATAGATAGATTCAAAACCCACAATTGTATCATTGTAAGACAATTATTTTCCCAGCATCCATAAAATTGGTTAACCAATAACTAGCATTTAAAGTACAAGAATTGCCCAGAATAGTCACTAATATGTTTTCAATTTATAAGTAGAAGTTACAAACCTGAACAGAGGAGTCGTCATTGACAGTGACGGTTCCTGATGAGACGAAAATCTTAGTCTGTTTCCCATCATTCTCGGTGACTGTAACTACGCCTGGTCGGAGAACAGCTGTGAAACATGAGATTATTATCTTTTGCTAATCAGAATATGTTCTGCTATTTAGTGATTCTGTTAATTATTATTTATATGTTGGATAACTAAAGGAAATGTTCTCATAAGTCACAACAGCCAAATGTGGTCAATTACAATAATTAATGTGAAATTTTATATATATTTATTTTAAATTTAATAATTGTATACTGGATATTGGATATAGTAGACGGGAGTTTGGTAGACCAATAACATTTCTGATGCATCCATGGCTCTGGTCTTTCTTATTTTGAAGGTCCATGTCCCTACTACTTATTATCCTTGTTTGGAGTCACTATTTTCGTGTTCCCTTTTTCTTATTTGAATTTTTTTCTTATTACTTCCTTTTTATATAGTGTGTCAACCAATTTAAAAAGAGAAGGCTAACTTATCAGCCAGTGTTGTAAATATGTATACATATCAAAATTATTTTGAGCTTTCTACCCCCATAACTTAAAATCAATTTAACCTACACACTTAAAATATTATTTATTGCCAATATTAATTACTACACTATAATAGTATAATCATATGAAAAAAATTAGATTACTAGATTTTTGTCTAAAAATTTCTCATTTTTAAGTTTATTATGTTTCCACTTACCAAGTGTGGGGACATGTTTGGGCAGGATACCAAAAGATCCACTAAAGGATGGCACATCAATCTGTTTAACTACCTGCTTGTCATAGAACACCTGAAATATAACAATTATTTTCAACATATTACTCTAAAAAATTGGTTTTATTTATTACATAAAGCGAATAGATTTAACAGGTAAGATGTAACTCTGGTATCAAGCATGATACTCTGATACCTCCAGAGAAATGGTTACACTAAAATAGAAAAGTATAAAATATATTACAAACAGTCTTGTATCAAAGGTCAAACTGACACGAGACCAATTTCAATCAATAAGCATTTTGTGGCTTAGAAAAATTATGATTTATTACTATTAATCAGTGGCGTAGCTAGGGGGTGGCGAGAGGGGCGGTCGCCCCAGGGCACCACAGCCAAGGGGGGGCACCAAA
>DWJN01007121.1:0-10194 GCA_018248895.1 Carystus phorcus | reverse complement strand
TGGAATAAATTGCCCGCGTCGGTGTTCCCGTCTGATTATAATATTAACGTCTTCAAGTCAAGAGTGAATAGGCTTCTACTAAGTTAATACGCTTTACCGCCCAAGACTACATAACGTACCATTAGGTGGGACTGTAGTCAAGCATTAATTTGTAATTAATATTAAAAAAAAGCAAGTCACTCATAACCCCAAACTAGGATTTCCTGTGTTATGGGCGCCATACACTATACACAAAGATAAGGATACACACTCATTGTAAATTTAGAAGTGTAATTTTCAAAAACACACTTGTAAAATATATGTATAATTTGAATTTAAACACACTTTAAATTCAAAGTCTAAAATATCTTTATAAAGGTGAAAGTAGGGATGGGATGCTTGCTTTTTAATCACAACGATTCCAGTGGGATAATTACAGTCGGATAGGTAGTTCTTGATATGGGTAACAAACTCGGTATACAATAAAATATTCATGAAGTATGTTTTTGTAAAACTATTCTACCCGAAGCAGAGTCACGGGCATAAGCTACATACATATATAATGATGTTGCTGGCTACTGTTTCTCGTGTTTCTTAGAGAAGTGTTAACTCATTCCTATGTGTGAAGATTAAACAATTACCAGTTTCAATTACCGATGAGTAATACCGCTTTCTGAGAATAATCTCGCCTTAGTGTTACCTGTAAAAATAGAAAAGAGCTTTTAATATATAATAAGATAAACATATTTATTACGTCAATTACTAAAATATAATGTCAAAATTGAACCTTAAATATATGTCGTTAAATAAGTAATGTGATTCACGCTCGATAAAATAACCTTTTGTATATTAATAATATACAAAATTATTACTATTCAGGAGTAAACTTGTATAGATGTCTGGAACAAATCTGGTTTGACAATCTGTGTGATGCTATGGATACCATACTAATAAAAGGGTTCTGGGATAATTACCCAGCGTAACTTCAATTTGAATAATCAGTATAAATATTTGTCCATTGAACCCACAACATATCAAATGCTTGTGTGGGGATATGAGTGTATAGCGTCTTAAATATCAACCAAAAAGTATAGTCGAATAACAAAAGATTACGAGCTTAGTAAAGTAGTTCTAATCTGTAATACATACGTCTAAACAACAAACGATAGAAACTAATACAGAAGTATTCTAACATTTTGACAATACATGAACGAGGTTTTCTTCGTGTCGCAATTTATATGTAGTCAGATACACAATTACTTAAGCTCAAACAACTATGAAAATTTTATTGTGTAAGTGGCTGGCAAACGTGCGGACGAGCCACGTAAGAATAAGGCAGCGTTGCTAATAGATATTAGCAATATCAAATACATCACTAATGCATTGGCAGCCAAGAAAAAAATGAAGTAAAAAAAATCTGAAAATAAACTTTTATTCGTCACTCGAAATCGAACTATAGACGCATTATTAAACATTATTGAACAACATCATTGATTTACATGAATTACGTTTGGTTTTTTTAAACCCTTAACGTAAAAGCAGGATATAATATATTAATAGTACATTGTAGAGTACGCTTACTGGTTCCCGTAGCAGTGCCGTAGCATTACGTAGCTCTCCGTAGCTCGTAGCTATTTTGTAGCTGTGCTACGGGAGTGCTACGAAGTTTATGATATTCTGTGCACTAAGTGCTAAGTAAGGTTTAGGTTTATGTTTTCGTTTATTGGTTCTGTTGAAGTCACGTTAAGTAAGTTAACAAAACAGTATAGGTTTTAGTAGAAGTTTAGCTAAAACCCCCATTCAATACAGTTAAGGGATTTATCTAGCTCAAACATTCTATTTAAGCAAGGCATTTCATGTTGAACATGCAGTAACTGTATTGCATAACATCATCACAGCACGTACATTTAATTCAGAGCTTGTTTACTGCTTGCATAACATCATTCATAATACCAATTAATTTAATTGCGTATTAAGTGAAATATGTTATGTTATACAAGTAAAATAATTAAAACAGTTGATTATCTTTTGTTTCATATGAAATGTATTACGTGTTACCAGTCAGAAAGAAATTCAATTATATTGGTTTTCAGGCTTTGAAAACACTTGCCTTCACAGATGTAAAAACCTTTCTACCAAGGACAAGTATGGACAGGATGATATTGGGTGGCGAAGAACCCAATAAAGTCTAATATGAAAACAATTGTGATCAAGCATTTACCTATATATTGTAAAAAACAAAAAAGGTCATCTGATAGCAAGTGGTCACAGCCGACCGTGGACATTAACAACATAAAAACATCAACCACGCATTACCGGTAGTAGTTGGTGAAAAAACCCAGTCTTATGTAAATTAAACATGAAGGACGTAAATAGAATTCATTCTAGAGGATGGCTTGTACGTGACTAGGCTAGGGTTGAGATCCCTTTAACTATATATGTAGATGCTATTGGGATTAAACTTGGTGGTACAGAGTCCAGCCGCATTTCACAAAAAAACTTGGCGTAATAACCTTATAAGTTCTTCAGAGGGTTAGACTACGAGTAGCGAGATTGGCTTGACTTAGAATGGACTGAGGCCCCTAACACTCATAAACTTTATGCCGTCGACTCTATACATTGCGGCCATAACATGTAAAAATGCGCATTTTTACTTTTTAAAGAAAGTTGCTAGCTAACATGGAAGATGACCCTACACTAATTAAGAATCGAGAGAAAAGACATAGCTCTAAGCAACGTGCGCTTGCAACTTGCCTAAGTTTGGAAACTGTAACATTTTATTACTAAACTGTCATAGAGTAGTCTGCTGCATCCGTATTCTCGCTATTAAACCGCATTCAGGTGAACAAATAAAGTGTCATAATAATATAATTGAAGCGAGAATTTTCTATTATTATGCTCAAACTCAGACTTAAATAATTTATTTCATGTAGGTATTTATAAATACACTTATGAATCACAACTATTTTGCATCTACCACCGGTTTGGATAGGTGCCATATAAAAAGGAGAAGAACCGGCGAAAGAAATATGATAAATATATTTTGAATTCTTTTCTATTGAGTAATATACATATATGTATATTCATATGTTTTAATCAATGTAAGTAACATAAATGATTTTACGTTGATTTCTAATCCATACATTTCCAAAAATAAAATAAGGAATTATACTGCTAAATTGAAACTAAATAATAAAAATAGATTATTCTGGATTAACTCATAAGTAAACAGATGATTGTTAATACTTATGAGTTTTTAAACTATAAACCTCCTTAATATCTAAGCTAGAAGGATTAGAGTACACACATCACATCAGCGTAAAGCGTCCCCGAGCGAGTATGTTAGAACCAAACTCCATTATTCCATTCCTCCGAAGCATTGTTAGCAGTAATGATCCATCGTGATCCACTCCGCTAAGTCTGCAGATGGAGCGTTTTATCGCCACACGGACACCGAACTGAGTGCTCGTGAAGCTCCTAGCATGACTATAATGCCGTAAATTCACACTCACATTTAGTATGTACGTGACAGACCTCAAAGATGACTTTTATTTTATTTGAGAGGATTTTTCTGTTTAGCATCGGGTAAACTGCTGAGTATGCGGATCGGATTAATTAAGCTAACGTGGAAAGGTTACGGGTGTATGTTGATTTTAGTATAAAAATGCCGACGTATACTCACGCTTACTTAGTGGAATTACATGTCGTGAGTGTAAACATCGTACACTGATACATACATATATTTATTTAATCTTTTACCATAGTAATAGTAATTAAACACAGACACATTTACAAACCCGCACTAGAATTCATTGTGTAGTAGGAAACATGGAAATACTGTAATAAGACGGCTATGACAAAAAACAATTTTATATTTACATCTTTGAGTTTGAGTTTCGTTTTATAGGTATTATCGTTACCAACTGGGCTTAGATCGTCACTTAATAGCATTGAGTTATCATCAGTTACATTAACATCAAATCTCCGTTCACTTTAAGGTTCCTTTTAAGACCAGGTAATGATCATATAACTTATTTATTTTATCTCTTGTTTATTAACATGGTTACATACATTGTTACTATAAATCGGTTATTAAACCTTTTCCCGTCTTGAAGTTATACAACTACAGAGCAAATTAAGAAGATAAATTATAGCTTTTGGTATTGCGATTATTCTGTATTAAATGTATTATTTTTTGTCCGGCTGAATCTTAAAAACTAATAAAGGAACTGCTTGGAAAAAAAATTAAGATACATAAAGGGTGTTTAGGTGAAGGTTTAAGTATGTACTATACTCGTACAATTAAGGGCTCGCCAAAATTAACAGTACTTGTTTAGATTGGGGGTAATAAGGTAGGTAGGTTTTACAAAGCAAAGCGGAGACAGGTAAAATTTAATCTAAAATTCTAAACTAATCATTTTCATTAGTAAATCTTCCTCTTGTTATTCATCGCTGTAAAGGCCAATAATTCGTAAAATTCCCGAACATAAATAATTAAGTCTCATATTTCTTTGGATGATAAAAAGAGAAACTGATCTAGTATTCGAAGCTTCCACTGCCAGCGTAATAAACCATCTTTATTGCACTTAATTAACTTTAAACGAACACAATGGAAATTTAATTGCAGCATCCAATAGCGAGAATACTAGGTTAAAGTAGATTCAGATTTTCGAAAAATTTAAATACAGAGACTGTTTTTTGCGATTGCAAACATCGAAATGATAAATTTAAATAATGACATTGCATTTCCATTCTGTAATTACGCTGAAAGCACTCTTATCTGATTTCGTTTCTTCGTAAATTTTTATGCGTAGAATTTTGAATTTTATTTTAAGTAGTTTTGTATTGATTTTGATGTTAATGAACTTTTATAGACAATAACCATTGTCGTGCAATGTCTAACTTTATAGTCAATCCAAAACTAAGAATCATAAAATACTGGTATTGATAACCGATTATATTGTATCAAGTAAATGGCAATATAGCCTTTTGTATATTTTTGTTCCGGGTACAAGGATTTTAAATATGGTGTAAGATATTTTTACCCGTTTTGCAGTACCTCTTCATACATATTATGTCCTAGGTGAGCCAGCAACGTTGTTTTGCCATACAAATTATGATTTTTTACACCTTGTGTCCGAAAATCCCAAATATCTTACGGAACCCTATTTTTCTCCAAAATAAAATATAGCCTTTTTTACTCGTGGATAATGTAGCTTTCGAATGGTGAAAGAATTTTTAAAATCGATCCAGTAGTTTTTAAGCCTATTCCTTACAAACAAACAATCAAAGTTTTCCTCTTTATAATATGAGTGTAGATATCAAGAGATTTAAGTTGATACTACTCGTTACCAGTACTTTGCCATATGGGCTTCTTCACTCAATTAAAGCCAGTCTAGGCGATTTTTTTTAATAACTTTTCTGCAAAATCACAAGTTAAATCTTGCTTAGAGGTCATTAGTGATATAATGAAGGCGTAGAATACTCAGAATATTAAGCACGTTACTGATTTTATCATGAAACAGCTGAAATAAATCCTAGTACAATATTATTCAATTAGATAAACGTTTTAGCTGAGTAAACTGTACGCTTCACATACGTGACACATTTTAGATTCCAGTCGTGGTTTCATTAAGCTGACATTTCGCGTGATATCCGCTAAATGTAGTGCGGATTTATTATATTAATGTTCAAATGAAAACGGTATTACGTTGAGTAATTTGTTTTTGTTACGCAATTATATAAAGAGCAATTTTTCGTGGTAATATTAATGCTTCTCGAGGTCGTTGTTATGGCGACAAGGATCTGGAACCAAGAATAGTAATAATATCTACTAGAAAACCTGGTAGTAATCGTGGTAAGATTACCTACTTTGGTAGCTGCTATGTTAGTTTTAACTTCAGTTGTGAAACATATAACATATTCAACGTTACACACTCACAGCCTACACTAGGATTGATTATATCGTGGGTGCCATAGAATTCCACGTGTCTTTACAATGAAATTAATTATCGTACATATAAGGAACAAACTTCCTGCAGTGTTCCCACAGTGCTATGACATGGGGTTCTTCAAGAAGCGGGTCCATCGCTTGTTTCTTGGTCGGCAACACGTTGGTGACATCCCTGGTGTTACTAATGTCCATGGGCGACGATGATAACTCAACATCAGGTGACACGTCTGCTCGTTTGACTGGACACGACATAAAAAAAATTACGAACTTAATTATTACCGAATATTAATTTAAGTTTTTCAATTGTATTCCATTAGATCCCCACGTCAAACACATTAGAAGCGTGCTAATTTTAGACCAGTTTAGAGTAATTAGAAAAGAGTGAACTTGTCGTTGAAAGATTTACATTCATAGGTACCACATTATAGCTAATAAAATAATGTTAATACCATTAAATTTTTTAGTGCTGTCGCTAGAGTTATAACCCTAACTAGAATAGTATTGACGAGCAGATCTCCCATCTCGCTCACACCGTATACCGTGCAAGGAGAGACAACGATTCAGGGTCACTCAACCATTTTTATTTTCCTTCGAGTTCCATACCTCGCTCAAATAAACTGTCTCTGCGTCGTAAAGCAACGTTATTTATAACGTTGGCGATGTTATGAAACTTTTATTTGAAACTAGCTTCTGCCGCGCGATGACATCACAATACGTGATTCACCGGTTTACTTGCTACTTAACTTGGGTGTCGTGAAATGCAACCTCTTCTAAATGGTTTATGATAATCATATTGCTTTTTTACTACTTACTAAGATAAGTATAACTTATTACTATTTCAGCTAGAACAATGTTATGCATCGTTCCTAAGTGATCGATCGATTTAAGTGACCGCTAGTGGCAAAAATTTCTTCAGCGTATTCGTGCTTCAGCGGGCACGTTGAGACGTCGGTGCAGGTTATTGTCGTAAAAAGCAGTTGTTAATCCATATTGGAGGTATTCAGGAGGCATACATGTATGTATGTAAATCTACAATAGCTAATATATTTCAATTACTAACATATATGAGTGCAAATAAGTGGTTTTTATTTATGCATTTTATTCGTCGATTCTGCCTTCGTGGTATTTATTCTGTCGTGAAGCGAGAGGTCCCAGGTTCGATTTCTGGTCGGGACGGTCATTTATGTGAGAAATGTAAGTAAATATTTGCTCTTAGGTCGTGAGTGTTGGTATGGTAATTGTATTGTCTGTGCCATACGACACAGGCATACACACGTGCGAAGATGTGTATGTACATATGTAATTTGTGAGCGTTTATTTACTTTATACAATTCATTACCGAATAATAACGATATTATATCGAGTGATTTCATAATAGCGTTCTGTTTAAAATTCAATATATACCCGATATTTGGAAAAACACTTTCGTGTATTTTGAGGCCGCCGTGCAGCCTTTTTGATCAACGTTTGTTGTTTATAAAGTAAACCTCTCCGTGACCGACATAATTTATTTAATCGGATAAATTTTCTATCAAAAATATACGTTTATTTTATATAAATTCTTTAGAGGTAAAATAATCCATGGAAAGTGACTTTAGCTTGTAAAGTGTAACCTACTCTAGTAAGTACATAAGTTACGTAAGGTAAGGTTAAAGCGAAAATATTGTAACCCATAAGTGTATTGGCCGTGGGTTACAGCGTTTTGGCTTTGTTCATATCTATTAGGATTTTATTAAGTTAGTGCGTCCACCACTTTAGCCTTCATCGTTAATTGGCATAAAGTTTAGTTGTTGACGCGCATTTAATTGAAAGAAAACGAATTGAGACATTTAATTAATCGTATATAAAAAAGTGAATTAAACCAAATCGAAATGGTAAGGTGAATAAAGTCAAACCAAACAAATAGAATCGATTAATTCAAATCGATCAAACGAAATTAAATCAAAACTAGAGATACCTGTTTAAACATAAAATAATACTAGAACCTTTACAGACTCCTTTTTTGGTTTTACATGAAGCATTGTTTTAATAATAGTGTAATATTTTATTTTTCCAAGTTAAAGTAATAGTAGAAGGCGAGTGACCTACATATAAATCCAAAAACGTTCAATCGAAATTCCAATGTTGACAGACGATTACACAGATCAAACAGGATGATAATCGCTCGACTGCCAGTACCGCCGGGATCGAAGTCCCATCCGTTCCCTACGTAAGTCGTCGTGACAATCCGCTGGGTTTAAATCCTATCCGTTTCCAATTAGTGTGCGGTTTCCGATGAATGTAACATAAGTATATACTAAAACATTTCTTATACATCTTGTACGTCGTTTAAAGAATATCTATATTATATGTATTACGGCAGTTCATTGGTTAATTAATAACGCATTATATAGTGATAACCGCATTTCCAGATGTATACATAATGCGTTTTGTATTACTTATTCAAAGACGACCATCCTTTATCTGATTTTTATCTATGATATACACGAAAATAACAAAAAATAATCAAAAGGTCATGTAGCTTGAAGTTGTCTATATTATATGATTTAGCTTCAAAATACGGTTTAGGTCAACTAAATACAACTTTATAACCTGAAAACTTACTATTAACTCGCCGATGTAGATCCTAATGAGAAGTTGAGGTTGGAAGTTATAGTTTGCGTCATCTATTTGTGCACAGCGAAACAACTCCCATGTGTGCTGCGTAATGGATCGCGCGCAACCGATTTGGTGGCCGTTTGAACATTAGTGGTTATGGTCGAGTGTAATTACAATTTGAATAAATATTAATAGTACTACATTTGTTACGTGTAATTAAGTTAACGATACAAGCGTGTATTGCTTCGTGACGTCACCGAACCGAATATAACTGAGAAGGTAGGGCAGAGATAGATTTTCTGGTATTGCTACTTCTTTTAATAAGTGATAGAGAAGTATATAAAGGAGCTTTAATTAATTTGCAATTTCATTACATTATTTCTGCAGGAAAATCGAAAATATGAATTCTTGACCAATAACACTTAGGTAATCTTTGACATTAAGATTACTAACTTCATTAAACAGAATTATATGTTTTTTTTCAGCAATTTACTTAAGAAAGTTATGTGAACATTATATTCCTTGGAAGAATATTTCACTAAAGTATAGCTTTAAAGTGTATATGAAAAGGATGTTACAACGCTCTCACATTACCCCACAAAGGTGGCCGTGCATACCGGCGCGAGGAATGTCTTTGACCTCTAAATTAGTTTAAACGTTTCTGCTCTGCCGACTGGAATGTGTCCGGTGCTACGAATAGTCTACGACGTAGCACATCTACGCCACTACGTAGAGGAGCTACACGTAGTGGCATAGATGAATTCTTGAAAACATAGTTATAATAATATTTATTTATATTATCAGTCATATTCAAAATCATTTATTCATGTAGGTATTATTTCAATACACTTATGCACGTCATTATTTAGATTCTAAAATCGTTTCGGAAAGGTGCTTTTACATCGAGGAGAAGAAACGGCGAAAGAAACTCAATGAATGATTACATAAATTAACATTACTTCTTTATTTATTAACCGATTTAAATGAAAAAGACTTTATAGGTTTAGTAAAGTCCACCACAATATAATTCTGAAAACTTCATTTAAATCGTATTAGCTGTTTCTGAAATTAGCGTGCGCAAACATATATGTAGATATATAGACAAACAGTCAAAATGAAAAGTCATTATTTTAAGTTCTCTTTCGTATATAAAAGCACCCTATTATGATTTTTTAAATATATTGGCCATGTAAAGACAGCGATCAGTTACAGTTTTATTAAATGTATAAAAGATAAAGATTTTGTATAAGTAACTAAGTTTCTTCGGATGGATTTTTGCAACTCAATTTTGAAGCAGATATCTTAAACCGATAGAGCTAAAGATTTGTATACACATTTAGTTAAACGTGAGCTTTTTTATAACATAAATTTCGTGATAGCAATATAACTTAATAGAAAAAGGTTATTTAATATTTTTTAAGCATATTTAAATTAAAGGTTGTTTAGAAATACCCTTTTATTTCATTACTACGTGTTTAGCTTTCGTAACTGCAACCAAAGCAATAATTATAGCAAGTTTTATTTATTTTTTATTGTAAAAAAAATACTGGATTACAATTTTCAATCCAATCAAGAATATTTCTAATTCAAATCGGTATAGAGTAGTGTAGTCTGAATCTTTCTATCCAAAAAAGTACTCTGTACACTGTAATCTGTCGCTAATG